>PVKP010002489.1:55510-81912 GCA_004027715.1 Plecturocebus donacophilus | reverse complement strand
TACCTAGTAATGGGATTGCTGGGTCAAATGCTATTCTGGTTCTAGATCCTTGAGGAATCACCACACTGTCTTCCACAATAGTTGAACTAATTTACACTCTCACCAACAGTGTAAAAGTGTTCCTATTTCCCCACGTCCTCTCCAGCATCTGCTGTTTCCTGACTTTTTAATGATCACTATCCTAACTGGCATGAGATGGTATCCCATTGTGGTTTTGATTTGCATTTCTCTAATGACCCATGATGATGAGCTTTTTTTCATGTTTGTTGGCCACATAAATGTCTTCTTCTGAGAAGTGTCTGTTCATATCCTTCGCTCAGTTTTTGATGGGGTTGTTTTTTCTTATAAATTTGTTTAAGTTCCTTGTAGATTCTGGATATTAGCCCTTTGGCAGATGGATAGATTGCAAATATTTTCTCCCATTCTGTAGGTTGCCTGTTCACTCTGATGATAGTTTGTTTTCCTGTGCAGAAGCTCTTTAGTTTAATTAGATCTCATTTGTCAATTCTGGCTTTTGCTGCCATTGCTTTTGGTGTTTTAGTCATGAAGCCTTTGCCCATGCCTATGTCCTGAATGGTATTGCCTAGGTTTTCTTCTAGGGTTTTTACAGTTTTAGGTCTTATGTTTAAGTCTTTAATCCATCTTGAGTTAATTTTTGTATAAAGCGTAAGGAAGAGGTCCAGTTTCACTTTTCTGCATATGGCTAGCCAGTTTTCCCAACACCATTTATTAAATAGGAAATTCTTAACCCACTGCTTGTTTTTGTCAGGTCTGTCAAAGATCAGATGGTTGTAGATGTGTGATGTTATTTCTGAAGCCTCTGTTCGTTCCATTGGTCTATGTATCTGTTTTGGTATCTTTTTCTTTTTTTTTTAGAGACTAGGTCTCCCTCTGTCACCCAAGCAGGATTGCAGTCGCACAATAATAGCTCACTGCCACCTCAAACTCCTGGGTTCAAGTGGTCCTCCTCCCTCAGCCTCTTACATAGCTGGGACCACAGATGTTTATTACCATGCCTGAATTTTCATTTTTATTTTTTTGTAGACACAGGGTCTCTTTGTGTTGTCCAGGCTGGACTTAAACTCCTGGCCTCAAGTGATCCTCTCATCTCAGCCTCCCAAAATGCTGGGATTACAGGTGTGAGCCATAGCACTCGGCTCCCCTCTTCTTTGAAATATCAATTAAAACTTTATGCTAGAGCTCTAGACAGGATGTGTTAACAGCCAATAGCATCAGACGCATGGAAATAATAACAGCTTCCCCTTATTCAGCACTTGTTATGTACTAAGCTCCTTATGCACATCATCTCATTTACTTATGTTTAGTTGTAACAGCAACCCAATAATCAAATGTTGGAATTTATGAGGCCGCAGTTCCACAGTTCCATGCCTTACAGTTAACTACTCTCCACCCATAGTCCCTGTCTTTAGATTGTGTGTGAGACACACACACACACACACACACATATTCTTTCTCATCATCCCTACCTGGTCCAGTGACCTTTCAATTCATATATCCAGTCACCTATCTGACATCTCTTGTTTAGTTGTCTAAACAGACATCGTCAACTTAGCATGGTCAAAAAACATAACTTGATTTCCCCAACAAAACTGCCAGGCCTCTAGCTTTTTCCAAGAGCAGGAGTCAAGTCCCTACATGCTTCAGATAGAACCACTTCTCTCTTGACCTGATACCTGCATTGAATAGGAATGAGGAGAGGGCCGCAGAACTCTTCATATTCCTGACAAAATCCTCACCCCATTTCTTCCCCCACTCCACCCGTGACCCAGCTAACACAATTTACCTGCCTTGAGATGATCAGGACTCATCTCATTACACTCTTTATGTATGTGCTTCAGTCACCACAAGATCCCAGCATTCCCCAGCCATTCCTCATCCCCCTCACTCTAATTCTCATACCACTAGAATCCTGAAACTCTTAGCGTGGGGACAAGGCATTTAAATCTCTTTTAAACAGCTCAGTCATTCAGATGCTCTATGGGAACAGCAGTTTTCTCTTGACACACTGCTACATCGTTTTCTTTCTCCCAGCATGGATGAGTCAGTAGGTGTCTTCTTTGTTCATCAATGCTACTTCAGAGACTCATATCCCTCCAGATTAATATCGTTTCTTCTCCTTAACTGTCCTCACCCTCAGCTTTGAACCTTACACCACAAGACCCACTATTCCTCCTTGCAGTCATCTAAGGACTAGGGTTATCTCCACATTCCTTGAACATTTTAGCTCTTTGCTTTCTCAACCTCTAACACAATTTCTGTTATAATACTTAGTAATTTCATATCCATGTGGAGGGTCTTCACAATACCCTGGCCCCTCATTACCCTGACCTCTTCTTCTCTAACCATCTTGAACTTACTGTATCTCAGAACTCACTCCCATGGTCACACCTTAAACATTGTCATTACCAATAATTATATTACAACTCTGTAATCTCAACTAGAGGTATATTCCTCTCTAACCACATCTCCGATTTTTCAAACTCCAACGATCCTTCAGTCTCATCAGAAACCACAGTCCACTGAGCCTACTACCTTTCCACTACACCTAACCAACCCCCACCCCAACTTCCCTTCTTATCCAGCTTCAATTTCATGATCAATCATTATAATCACCTCCATGCATATACCTTAACTCACTTGCCCATTTCTCTTATTACACCCATTTGGTAAAATGCCCACCCTGTGCCTTCCTTCTCTACAGCTATACTCCCAGAGCTGAATATGGTTGGAGAAAATCAGCTAATTGGCATCATTTTATTTTTTTTAATTTTTTTTTTTTTTTAGAGCCAAGGTCCTTCTGTCACCCAGGTTTCTGTGCAGCGGTGCCATCACTGCTCATTGCAGCATCAAACTCCTAGGTTTAATCAATCCAGTTGCCCTAGTCTCCCAATTAGCTTCCAATCATACTCACAACTACAAACCTCAAATAAGCCCTGAGTGTACTCTAGCAACCTCATTACATTTCTCCAGTCCCCTCACTTTCCCACTTTCCTGGACAACCATTTCATACTTTGCATTCTGTCCTCAAATCTCACTTTTTCCCTGTCCTCATTCTCAGCAGATGATCTTATCTCCAATTTCACTAGGAATATAAGCAATCTGAGGATAATTTCCATTTAACCACTTAACTTCTCCTGTGCCCATTTACTTTACCTTCTCTCCTACAAAAGCTATCAGGCTACCATCTAAGGCTAGCCTTCCAGGTATGCATTAGATTCTAAACCTTGTAATGTCACTCAATCAAGGTCTTTGCTCCACTAGTTCCCACCTCCCATTTCCTGCTGCAACAAGTTCTGCCCCAACAGTATATAGACATGCTGTTCTTTCTGCCATCTTAGAAACACACACACACACACACACACTTTATATGTTACTTAACTTCTTGTGTTGTTTCCTACTCTTTATTTCCACTACCTTGATCCTTGGAGAGGCTCTCTCTACTGGTGACCTAAGCCACTGAGACTGCCATGTGTTAAAAAGCACTCATAAAATATCTATATGTAAAAATTTGGGGGAGGAAAGAAGTGAGAATAACAATGAAAAAATGAGTAATTGTGTTAGCCATTGAACAAATCACAATCTGGTAGGAAGCAGCACAAACATGTAATTGCAGCAAATGCCTAGCAGAGATACCTGTTTAACGCCTGTCTGATAAATGGGTGTCCGAAGGAAGTACCTGCCCGATTAACATATCAAAATCACTTTCATTTTGTCGGTACTCGGTTCAAACACCCCTAATGTTCACAACTTATATGAGGTTAGTATACAAAGCCCATCGCAATGAGGGCTTAATTTTTCAACCTAATCTTTTCCCGAAGCTAATTCTGACCTCCAGGTCATGCCAGTTTCCGATAAGTTTGAATCCCGGCTTAACTACATATACTAAGCTCCCGAGTCTGTCCCTTGTGCTTGAGAACTCCCCACTCTTCCCTGGCACAGTCCACGGTACACAGCCGGCTCTCAGAATCGGACGTCAATAGAAAGCGTTCTAACATACGATTGATCAGGTGTTATCCACTAATTCAAGTTGGGATTTCTGAAAAGAGGCTGAGAAACCTGCGTGGAAGGAAGTTCGAGGTTGAGTGCGGCCCATTTCTCTCTCTCCACCTCCGTGCGGTCGGAGAAAAATCTTAAAACAAAATGGTTTTAAAGGTGTTTCGCGGTAGCAGAGGTCTACAGGGCAGGTAGAAAATCCAAATGGGCAACAGATTTTCAAGAGAACCCTAAAGCATGTCCCTTCCCCAACTTCTTCTCTGGAAGGACCCCTGAACCTATCAGAAGAACACGCGGCGAGCCTGGATCCCAGACCCACTCCACGCTTTCCCCCACCGGCCTCTCAACTATCCACCATCCGGCCTCTAGCGACTGCCCCTCCGCACTCCCACCTCCTCGATGTAGGCCGGCGGGTCTCGCTTAATCAGATTCTGTAACTGCGGCAGGTTGCTGGGCAGCTTGTTGTTGTTTCTGCTTGACATTTTGGCTGCAGACCCGAGACTGCCGGCAGCCGCCAATCCCTGCCAGCTGGAGCTTGGACTCGTGCTTCCGGGTACGACCGGAAACAGCGCAGGGGACACTAGACAGAAGGAACCATAGTGGTTCCTAAAGCGAGCTATGCTACGGAAGCCTCAGAGTGTCAAATTTACTCTCGTTGCCGAAATGCTCTGTGGTATAGCGGGAGAACTAGCTACCCTAGTCCCGCCCCTCGCCCTTGGACATATGCTGCTACTACGGCCTAGCGTTTCCGAAACGATCCAAAATGTAAATTTTTTCACTTGTATTATCATATTTCATCATCCCGACACCCATTATGAAGCACAAAAATGAGGATTAATCGTTTATGTTTAATCCCACAGTCTAAAGTTAGAAACTGAAAAGTACCATAGCACAATTCCCTTTCAGAGAAGAGAAAAAGAGCAATAAAGGTCATATAAGTTAATCTGTATGATTTTTAAATATGTTTTTATTTTGGTTTTGGTTGTTTCAATTTATCATGACCCGTACAAGAGTGCTGGATAAAATGTGATCATGTTGGCCATTACAAAGTGCAATTAATCCGTAGTTAAAATTCAACCATTTAAGCTTTGTAAGCACTCCACCGACAGAGTTTTTAATTTAGATCCTGGTAATTTGAAAGGGAGAATACATTTCTACAATCTCTTTTTTTCTTTTTTAATTTTTCTTTTTGCTCTGAGTAGCAGGGAATCTGCAATCTCAAGGTGTACACAACTCAAAAAGGGTCGAGTGAATGAGGTAGGGTATTGTTAATACGAAAATTAGAGAAAAAACCCCTAACTACCCACATTGTGCCAGGCACTATTCCAAGCACTTGTATTAACTTACTTAATCCTCAGAACGGCCCTCTAAAATAGGTCCTATTGTTATCTCCATTTTACAGAAGAGGAAACAAGCTCAGGGAGGTTGACTGCCTCAATTCATAGCTTGTGAGGAAGCTGAGATTTCAATCTAAGCAGTCTTGATTCTAACTACATGAGAAAAACATAGCCTAACAGCTGGTAGCTGGTTGCTGCTCTGGCATGATAGCTGGACAGTAGTGTTCTGCTTAACGAAAACCATTTTGCAGAACACCAACCTCATCTGTGACCATGATAAAATAAGCCCCAAACAAAACGACTCTGTAATCACACCTGCACACAAAATAAAGAACACTCCACAAACCATGTTATTTAGCTACACTTGGAGAATGACTTATTTATTAATTATCAAATCAGTTACCTGTGAAGTTAAGAAATCAATGTAAGCAATAAATCTTTTTTAAAAAGCATAAATTTAAATTAAATTTTTTTTGGTTAGGTTGTTTCAGTGAGGGCATAAAAAGCATTCTCAGCCAGGCATGGTGGCTCACGCCTGTAATCCCAGCACTCTGGGAGGCCGAAGCGGGCAGATCACCTGAAGTCAGGAGTTCGAGACCAGCCTGGCCAACATGGTGAAACCCTGTCTGTACCAAAAATACAAAAATTAGCTGGGCACGGTGGCAGGTGCCTGTAATTCCAGCTACTCGGGAGGCTGAGGCAGCAGAATCGCTTGAACCCAGAAGGCAGAGGTTGCAATGAGCAAGATTGAGCCACTGCATTCCAGCCTGGACAACAAAGAGCAAAACTACATCATCTCAAAAAAAAAAAAAAAAAAAAAGCATTCTCAAAACAAAATCTGTCTGAGTGTTGTAGCTCAAGCCTGTAATACCAGAACTTTGGGAAGCCAAGATGGGAGGACCACTTGAGCTGGGTAGTTCAAGATAAGCCTGGGCAACATAGTGAGACCCCATCTCTACCAAAAAACTAAAAAATTAGCCAGGCATGGTGGCGCATGCTTGTGGTCCAAGCTACTCAGTTGCTGAAGCAAAAGGTTTGCTTGAGCCCAGGAGGTTGAGGTTGCAGTGAAGCACTGCATGCCAGCCTGGGCAATAGAGTGAGACCCTGTCTTGAACAAAAAAGAAGAAAAAGTCTATATACAGGTACTTGAAAATATCTGGTATATTGAAACAATAGCCACAAGTTTGGTGTGACTAAAGGTTGGGAGGGCAGGGTGCAGCAGGGAGGAAGCCGAGAAAAATGAGATGGGAGAGATTATATAGTCCTGATGATGAAAAGCTTTAATTGCTATTCTAAGGAGGGCATACAGATCAGTTCGTTTTACCTCCAGCAGCAATGAAGGCAGGATTTGTTTCTGATAAATGAGAACACTAAGATTAAGAGTGGCTAACGGAATATATATGTATTTAAGATGTTAAATAATTTGGCTATCTGAGGCCAATATCTCTGCTTCCATGTGAGATCTCATCCTTTGTTTTTAAAATTATAATGTATTTATTTATTTTACAGCTTTATTAAGATGTAATTGATATACAAGAAACTACCCAGTAAACAATTTGGTAAGTTTTGACATATGTATGTACCCATAAAACCATCATCACCATCAAGATAATGAATATATCCCTCATCCCCAAAGGTTACTTGTGCCTCACTATTCCCAGACAAACACATATCTGCTTTCGGTCACCAGAGACATGTCTGTATTTGCTGGAATTGTATACAAACGGAATCATACAGTACCTATTATTTGGGGTCAAGCTTCTTTCACTTAGCATAATTATTTTGAAATGTATCCATGTTGTTGTATGTATCAATAGTTCACTCCTTTTATTCCTGAGTAATATTCCATCATATAGACATATCACAATTTGTTTATCCATTCACTTGTTGCTGGATATTTGTGTTGTTTCCAATTTTGGCTGTGAACATTCATGTTCAAGTCTTTTTTTTTGAGATAGGGTGTTGCTCTGTCACCAAGCTTTAAGTGCAGTGGAAGGATCACAGCTCATTGCAGCCTTGAACTCCTAAACTCAGCCTCCCTAGTAGTTGGGACTACAGGTGATGTGCCACCATGCCCAGTTCATTAAAAAAACTTTCTTTTTTGTAGAGACAGGGTCTCACTATGTTGTACAGGCTGGTCTTGAATTCCTGGCCTCAAGTGATCCTCCCAAAGTGATGGTATTAAAGGCTTGAGCCACGATGCTGAGGCATCAAGTCTCTATGTGGACATAAATGTTCATTTTCTTGGTAAATGTCTAGGAGTAGAATAGCTGGATCAGTTTGGTAGGTTTATGTGTAACTTTTGAGAAACAGCCAATTGTTCTACTTTGAGTGCAATGGAAAAAAGAAAAGAAGGAGGGAAAAAAAGAAAGAAACTGCCGATCAATCTTTTGCTTCTACCATTCCACTGAAAATGTTTTTAACAAGATCACCAATCACATCAATTTTCATTATTTATCTTACCTGCAACATTGGACACAGTCGGTCTCTCCCTCCTCCTGGAAACATACTGGGTCATTGAACTTTAATTGGGCTCTCTGTATTTTCCCTTACCCTCTTACACTGTATTTCCCTGTAGTGTCCAGAGAGAGCCTTAAATGGATCAGGTTATTCTTCCAACTTCTCTTCTCACTCAGAGTACAAGCTAAAGTTCTTCTGTGGCATAGAAGGCTGTTATGAACTGTATGATTGTGTCCCCCCAAATCCATATGTTGAAACCCTAACCCTCAATGGGATGGCATTAGGAGGTAATTAGTTCATGAAGGTGAGGCACTCATGATGAGATTAGCATCCTTATAAGAAGAGACACAAGAAGGCTTGCCTCCTTTCTCTCTGATCTCCGCCATGTGAGGATACAAGAAAACATCTGTTTACAAGTCAAGAAGAGGTGTCTTATCAGATACTAGATCTGCTGGCACCTAGATTTTGGACTTGCCAGCCTCCAGAACTGTGAGAAGTAAATATTTGTTGTTGAAATCATCCAGTTTACAGTAATTTGTTAAGCAGCCCAAAGCCCTGTATGATCGGACTCCACACTATCTCGCTGGGCTCCACTCCCCTCACTCTCCCCTTTGCTTACTCTACATCCCTTCAGTCCCCTCATGATCCCCTAGCTGCCTTAAGTGTGTCAAGCTTCAGGCCTTCACACTTGCTGTTTCCTCTGACTGAAGTGCCACAAGCCTTGCTGTCTCACTGTCTTCAAGTGTCTGCTCAAATGACAACTTATTAGAGATGTCTTCCCTGACCTCCCAGCTCTCTGCTCACCCAACACTCCCTTCCCCTGCTTCATTTTCTGCATAGCCCTTATTAGCCTCTGATATGTATTTACTAGTTTAGTTTTTATTGCCTGTCTTTCTGCACTAGAATATGAGCTTAATGAAGACTGTTTTGTTCATTCTCTATCTTGTACACTTGGAGCAATGCATGCATATAATAGGTAATCAGTTAATATTTGTTGAATGAATGGATGAATGAATGCATGGATAATCTCTAATGACTCTTCCAATTCTTCAACTGTGTGATTTATTAAAGCAGGAACCTAAAATATTTTGGACATATACAGATAAAATTTACCTGAAAGTCAATAAGTGACTAACGTGAATCTTTCTCTCTCATTAGAAACCAATAATATTGACTGTGTTCAGAAACGCCAGTCATCTCTTCATCCTTTTCTGATTAAAATATATTGTTTTATTATTATTATTTTGAGACAGGGTCTTGCTCTGCCACTCAGGCTGGAGTTCAGTGCACAATCATGGCTCTCTGTAACCTCAACCTCCTGGGTTCAAGCTATACTCCTGCTTCAGTCTCCCAAGTGGCTGGGAGTACAGGTATGCACCACCATGCCTGGCTAATTTTTAAATTGTAGAAATGGGGAGGTGGGGGGTCTCGCTACGTTGCTCAGGCCGGTCTAAAACTCCTTGGGTCAAGTGATCCTCCCGCCTCAGCCTCTCAAAACGTTGGGATTATAGGTGTGAGCTGCGGTGTTTGGCCTGTTGTTTTAAAAAACTGTTATATTAGCCACTAGAGGGCGCTCATGCTTTTCTTGTTAACAGGGAAGTTACTGATTTGATAGACCCACAAACTCGACAGAAATCTCATACAGAGGAATTCTAGTCCTTCTTAAAGCTAATTTACTTTTTTACTGTACTTTCTTTTTCTTCTCTCTCTTTTACAGCTTTATTATGAGTTTTCCCCACAAGCCCATGTATTTCTTTGCTCCTGTGGACAGTGAAAACTTTTGGCCTTGCTTCCGGACAAATCTATCAACCCTGATCGATCTGGTGCCATTGGTACAGGCCCTCGCTTCTTGCCGCCCTCCACAGCCTCCCTTTTTGCTGATCCAAGATCCCCAGCATTCTCCCTAGCTGCCAGAGATGATTCCTGTTTCTGCCATTGTTCAGAGAAATTTAGCTTTAGTTTTGCTTTAACTTCCACACCATCAAAACTCCTAGGCCCGTCTCTCCCTAGTCAAAGGCTCCATACAAAAGAGACATCTGCCCTGAGGTAAATCTGAAGATTTCGATATTGCAAAAGTGATTGCTGGCATTTCTTTTTGTAAGCAACACAATATTTTTCCTCTCTGTTATATGCTTTGACATTGATCGTTTACCTAATAGACTGTGATTTTTAGTTCCTCATTCCAGAGAAAGTTCAGGTTATCTACTCCAGTGGTTAAAGAAAGCTGGTGGTAGATGGCCGTACCTACCTGGTCCTACACTCTACACAGAAAGCAGAGGCCAAGACTTAGTTCTCTGGAAATGGAGATACCAGCAAGTCATTCCTTCTTTTTCGCTTTGAGCCAAAACAAATTCTTTATTAAAACTGTTGCCTTGAAACAGTATATTATATTTAAAGGAATAATTTTTTTAAAAAAATCTGTATATTCATCAACATCCCATGAATAGAAAGAAAAAAAATTAAATTTTTAGAATAGAAAGAAAAGTTTTTAAAACAAAAATCTGTATAGCAGACCTTCAGAGAAAGCAAATAGTTATGTATAACTTGACACCTTTCCCTCTAATCTTTTGTCAGTTTGCCCCAATTCATAATCTTATTAATGGACTTAGATTAGACTGATCCTTTGTGGTTTATTCATCTCCTTAAAATGTACAGTTGAAAGTTTGAAGTTCCCTCCTGAGAACTTTAAACCAATGGGGATATCAAATGCCTCAAGCAACATCTTGGCTTGTGATGACTTGGGAGCTAATTCCACTCCCTATTGAGAAGTGTTGCCTGTTTCTCTTTCTCAGTTAATCTCAACCTCTCTCTATACAGACCAAAAAAGAGACAGTACCTAAAGTATCTGTGATTGTAGTCTCCGTTTATCTTCCTTTCCAATAAGAAGACAACTTTCCAGTTTCCCAGTAAGGATAAAGAAACTACAAATAAGGGCTGAGCGTGGTGGCTCATACCTGTAATCCCAGCAGTTTGGGAGGCCGAGATGGGCAGATCACAAGGTCAGGAGATCAAGACCATCCTGGCTAACATGGTAAAACCCCGTCTCTACTACAAATACAAAAAAATTAGCCTGGTGTGGTGGCGCACACCTGTAGTCCCAGCTACTCCGGAGGCTAAGGCAGGAGAATCGCTTGAACCCGGGAGGCGGAGGTTGCAGTGAGCCAAGATCGTGTCACCGCACTCCAGCCTGGGTGACAGAGCAAGACTCTGTCTCAAAAAAAAAAAAAAAAAAAAAAAAAAGGAACTACAAACGGCTTTCTCCCAATTAACTGACCTAGAGCTCACTAGCTTGCTTTATTATTTATTTACAAACAGAGTCTCACTTTGTTGTTCAGGCTGGACAGCAGTGGCATGATCTCAGCTCACTGCACCCTCAGCCTCCTGGGTTCAAGTGATTCTTGTGCCTCAGCCTCTTGAGTAGTGGAGATTACTGGGGTGTGCCACCACACCCAGCTAATTTTTTGTATTTTTGAATAGAGACAGGGTTTTACCATGTTGGCCACGCTGGTCTCAAACTCCTGACCCCAAGTGATCCACACACCTCGGCCTCCCAAAGTGCTAGGGATTACCTGGCCACTAGCATCTAAATTCATAAGTATAGTTTACAGATTAAATATTTTATCCATTACTCTGATGTATAAACTTTGTTTAGGTACAGACTGCTTTCTAGTACAGCAAAATAATGGAAGATTTTAATCATAGAACAATCCTTACTAGTTAAAGTCATTTTATGACAGGGCCTGGAGGTGGTTATCAGTGTGGGCAGGAGCATTCTGGGACGGAGTCATGGGAAAAGTGGGACTTGAATCATGCGTGGGTGGGAGCCAGATAGATCGGGGTGGAAAGTAGGACAGGGCAAATAAAAGAACAAACAAAGCTGAGGGCAGAAATGAGCATCAGATGAGCATGACAAGAGTAGTTGAAATTGATTTGAAAAAGACCTAAATAAAAATTTTGGGTGAAGCATATGTCAATCAACTAAAAAATTATATATTAGGAGCTTCCTAAGTGTCAGGCACTGCTCTAAGCATGCAGTAGTGGGGAAGACAAAGTTTCCATGGGCAAGGAACCTAAATTTGTACATGTGGTAGGGTAGGGGGGAAGAAATAAGCACACGTTTTTTAAAAAGGTAATTTCAGATTGTGTTGGTTTGATCATTATATATGATCATGATAAAAGAAAATGAAACAGGCTATAGCCATCAGTTTTTTAAAATTGTGTACCCTTCTAGTTAAAATTAGAACACCCATCCCATCTATGTATATTTTATTCTCTTGTTAGTTTATGTTCACATCATTAATATGATCTTCTACAAGAATTTCTTAGGAAGAGTCTTTTAGAGCCATTTGCCCATTTTGTGAAGGTTGGCTGAGTGAGCACTCTATCTTGTAATCCTTAAATCCCCTTAACTACGTGCACATAAATGGAAACCCACGTGACAATCTGCAGCAGGTGAGTGACTGAGTGAGGACACATGCTTGCCCCTCCATTGTGGAGGTCTCACTTTTTCCTCAGGAAATTAGCACATGATAAATGTTTTACAGTCAATTTTCAGTTCTTTCTTATTTTTTAGACAAAAATGTAATTTCTGAATATTTTCATTTCATCAACCCCATAAGGTACACACATCCCACTGTGGAAACCACTACCTTAGAGAGAGAGTCTGGAGAAAGGGTGGCTATTTTGCTAAGAGTGATAAGGGAAGGGGACTCTGTGAAGTGACATTTAAACTGAAACTTAAGTGATGAGGCAAGAACTGCCATGCAAAGAGGTGTGCGTAGGCCCAGGTGTTTCAGGGAAGCGGAGCCACTTTGAGTATTATGAGGATAAAGATTTGCTATAGGATTCAGATCTCACAGATGAGGGAGGATCTCAGGAAATGAATGTCTGGAAGGGAGAGTCAGGGGATCAGAGGAAGAATCAGTGACTGGTCCATCAGAAGCACTGGGACGGTTGGACAAATCAGAGCTTGTGAGAAAATCCAAGAAGTTAAGCCTATTCAGCACCAAATTGGGGCTGCTAGGGTCTATGGGGTCTTTTGCTTCTGCGTAACTACTGCCTCTGTGCGTCCAGTGCCAAATATCTGGTGGGGGGGCCTGGGACCATCACTGATCATGAGGCCAGCAGTCCTGAGCATAAGCTGAACATGGAGGAAAAGAATAAGGGCGAGCTGAGATCCACTGGCTACCAGCGGGTTTGTCAATATGTCTAATCAAGATTGAGTCACTCCCTCTCTTTTGATTTCCAAGTCTCACATGAGTTCTTCTTTGGCTAACTCTAACCTAGAATCGCACAGGGAAGGAGATTCTGGGAAATGTCCTTCTAAGACTAACCAAGTTGATATAGTACAAACCAGAACCACAGGGAACAGCATATGGAAAAACCCGAGAAGGCAATGAACTCGGTGTGCTCAAGAGACATACAGAAAATAGATGATGCCAAGGGTCAGCAAAGGAGGGTAGAGGGAGCATGATCAGAGAAGCAGGCGGAGACCAGCTCGTGTGAGGCCAGCTCATCGTATGTTTTGATTTACTTGTAAGCTGCAGGATTTTAAACAAGGTGGTGGCATTCTGTAAGTTATTTTTTACAAAGATTATTGTTGTCATGGAAGTTAGGGAAGCAAGAGAAAAGCTGAGAATAAGAGCCCAGAAAACAGGCAATGATAGCCTAGAGGAGGATTATAAAAATATAGATACCGAAAACTGGTCAGGAAGGCTTTTACTCTCATTTCTCCCACATGTTTTTTCAGTGCCGGAAACATTTTGCTCTCTATGAGATGTGGGATCCATCTGCTGCTATGAAGATGTAGCAAAGTGGTTAAGGAGGGTCTGGGACAAACATTGAGGACTTTCTCTTCACCAAGACCTATGCCGAGCCCGCTCCTCACAACCATCCTGAATGAGGAACCTGATGCATTGTGAGGTGAAATATTATTCTGTAACCAGGGTCACACAGCTAATAAGCAGTGGGCACTGATTCTGAGCAGAGTATCTCAGAATCCAGGATCTTAGCTCCTTCCAGGGGCCTCTTACAGCCTCTCGGGTGAAGGTGCTTGTGAGAATTCATGTCTATCGTTAGCGGCTGTTAATCTGCCCAAATATCACACCTGTATGGCCTCTAAGGCGTCCGTCAAGTGTGCAGGATGATGCGCTTCATTCCACTCTCAACCTTCTCAGAGACTCCACACTGCGTAATGCCTCCAGCCCAGTTTCCTGGACCCTTAAATTGTTCCGTATTTAGGTCTCCATCGTAACTACTTGAGGCTTTATAATATTCAAATACATACAACTTTAGGAGATAGAAAAGAAGACATGTTGGCTTCCTGGGTACATACCTCATTAGAATAGTGTTACTCTTGAGGATTAGGAAATAGATTGAATTCTACATAACTCATTTTTTTTTTTTTTAGACAAGAGTCTCACTCTGTCACCCAGGGTGGAGTACAGTGGTGCGATCTCACCTCACTGCAACCTCCGCCTCCTGGGTTCAAGTGATTCTCCTACCTCAGCCTCCCAAATAACTGAGACTACAGGTGCAAGCCACCATACTCAGCTAATTTTTGTAATTTTAGTAGAGACGAGGTCTCACCATATTGGCCAGGCTCATCTCGAACTCCTGACTTCAAGTCAGCTTCAGCTTCCCAAACTGTTGGGATTACAGGCGTGAGCTGCCTGGCCCCACATTAAGTCTTTTAAGTCAATGTTGTTGTAAGGCAATGTTGCCATATTTTCCATAGTGTTGTCATACGGTTTTTCCTGTCCCCAACAGGCCCTTTAAACAGCTTTCATGTGTTATCTCAATTATTATTACACCTTATTTGAGAGAAAGCTGAAATGTAAATAAGAAGGACATATGAGATTTATTATTAAACACTCAATAGTTGAAGGGTATGTTCAAGACAAAAGAAATCAAGACCTGTTTTCTGATTAATGGTCTATTTATTGATACCATTCTATTTTAACAAAGAAAATATTTCAAATTACAAGGTATACAAGTCAATACTGTTTTGAACTTAAAAATTATTTGCTTTGAGAGTATATGTGTGTGTATATATGTATAATAAATGATTACAATGCGTGTGTTAGTGAAAATATGTGGTCTTTGGTTATTAGCTGTATACTGTCTACCTGTGAGATGCAAGGTGAATGGGTCACAAACTCTCAAATTTATGAAATACTTAGATTTTTCAGGGAAGTTACATGGAAGGGACTGGGGAGTTTCATGATTAGGCAAGACATTCAGGTGGGATGTCCACTGGGCAGCACTCTAAATCATCAGCAGTGTGAGGGGTGATACGAATTGGTAAAGTGAGTATACGTTTAAATTCTGGCCAAAGACAACCTCTCCTACACAATTCACTGAACCTTCTCTGGAAAGCGGTTTCCATGTCCTGCAGAGGCTAACTGGGCACAAATCACACCTCCACTAACTGACCTGGCTGCTTCCTCTAGTGCTTGGTGCCTCACTGTTCCCTTTCTTCATGAGAGATGGTGTGGTAATTGATAATCACAATACAAACTCCAAAACAAGTAACTGGACAACAAAACTCATATTTGCCTAAAATAAGTTTTGAAAATGATCTTGGTAGCTATCTTGTTGGGTCGTAGAAAGCTGAAGCTTGCTGGGAATGGCACTGAAGGAATTTTTGTATGGTTGGGAAAAGGTTGGTCACTGACTGATCTCTAAAGCCCTTTTCATTGTAAGATTCTGTGATTTTTGGGAAACTATATTTTCTAAAAACAGTCTAGAATATCTGCAAGCTTATGATTATTACCACGTGCTTCTTATTGTTGGAGAAGCTGAGTAAATATCCTGTCATAATAAGACAAGGATGTTGCATCATCCCTGGTCCCTGCAGTGAATGGCCAAGATAGTAAGTAAGAGGTTAACCAGGGGCTAGCCAACATGGAGGTGCCAGAAAGAGCCAGCACCTGCTCTGAGACAATGGTCTGATTGCCCTCTTGCCTGTAATGACAGCAATTAAAAAATTATGAAAACCTAATTCCACAGTATTATTAGGCACCATGGAAGAATCATGGAAATAAACCATGGTTCTTGCCCTCAAGAAGCTGACAAGCTGTTTGGAGAGCTAGGATAAACATGCAAGAATTAGTTAACCATTCATTGTTCACCCATGTGGTACTGAACCCAAGTGCAATAGGAATTTTAAGATAATATATGTATCCAGAAAGGTTTATTTAAGAGGCAGGACTTGAACTAAGCCTTGAAGACTGGCTGGAGTGAGGATGAATAGGGAGAAGAAAGCATTTCTGTGGGGTGTTGGGGACAAGGTGAGAAAGGAGTTGACACAGATAAATCAGAGCATATGACAGAAGCACTGGAGAGGAGGCAGGCATTGAATTGTGGTAGGATGAAGAAGAGCTGACTTGAATGAAGCAAAGGGGAATAATAAGAAAGTGTTGAGCAGACAAGATAGAATCACATGGCTTCCAACGGCAGAAAGGAGCCTCTGAAAGTCACACACTGGTGATCTCCAGTGGTGATACCCAACAACAACCAGCATGAATCTCTCAGACACATTGTATGTGAGGCCTGTAGGCTGATTCAAATCCAGAGGTTGATGGCCACAGCAGCTTGGTGAGGTCCAGCTCCATTTCAAACTGCTTGGCTCACAAGCACGCTATGCTAACAGGCTTAGGACTTGCTGACATGTGCGTCAGATACTCTCTGGAGGCTGCAGTGTGTGGAAGCCTAGGGCTGCTCTTCCAGGCAGCTGTTGTGTGTGGGATGTAGTTGTTTGAGCATCTGTCTGGACACGGATATTACTAAAGTCACAGCCTTAAGCATGATGAAATTCAGTTGGTGGGTGGTAGAAGAACAAAGACAATCATAATTCTTAACATTTGGATTCTCAAAATCAACTTTCTAGCTTTAGTTATAACTTCAGAGTAATGTTTTAAATTTTCTAGTCAAATTAACAAGTGTTTGTATTACATGCCATCCTCCTTTGGAATGATCTTGGTATAATTAAAATAGAACAATTTTAAGACAGAATACTTATTGGTGAAGTGATTTCTTATGCAGTCTTCTTTTGATGAGGACGTTGAGATTTTTGAACTTCCGAAACTTTCTTAACTTTCTTGTTTCTTTGATATTTTTTCCCATTCTTTTGCTTTTTCTTTTGGTTGACCTGTGAGAAGGGAAAAAGGGCAATGTTTCCGAATCTTACAATTGTCACTTCCTTATATTTGGACTCACTCTCCTGATTATGGTCTTTCTTCATCCTCAAAACCACATTAAAGTTACTTCACTCTCAGAGGGGCTCCTTTAGATTCTCCCTACTTTGCTCACTTTGAGGAGGCAACAGCCTTCTAACTGGCTGTCTTTTGTCTGTTCTTCCGGCTTATTATACCTCCCGGCAACCTTGCTTACCACTCACCTGCCCCGGCTACAACTCTCTGAGGTTGGCACTATTAGCTTCCAGGTTTTACATATGAGGAGGCTGAGGCCTGGAGAGAGTGACTTGCCCAAATCTGGACAGCTCATGTGGCAGAACCACCAGTCTGTCACACTCCAGAACCCAATCTCCCACTCACATACCAACTCCTTAGCATGCCATGCAGGATTCTTCCTGCTTTGTCCTGACCTACTTTTCTACCTCTTCACACAAACTCCAGCCACATTAATGGAGGCTCCCTGAACACAGCAAATCCTCTCGTGATTCTACTGTTCTGCTCACACTGTTCTTACCTTCCTGGCGAATTATTTGTCTTCAAGACCCAAATCAAATATCACCTGACATGAGAAATCTTCCTTAACACTTTCTCCTGCCCCGTTCCCCCAGCAAAGTTAAGTACTCCCTCCTCTGTATCTTCAAGATTCTTGTGCGTACTTTTATATTTCTCACATTGCATTGTAATTATTAGCATATTTGCTACAATAGGAAAAGACTATACCTTACTATGTTTGTATCCTCTGTGTCTACCATTCAATTAATTACATATTTATTGTATTAAATAAGGACAAGCTCTGTATCCTCCAAGGAACACACACTCTTCTGGTGGGAGACAGAAGGGATACTATATGTAGGAACATAATTTTGTCCTAGGAACAAAATAGAAGCACCATAATATGAATGAAAAATGTATTCTTACAAGTTATGTATTCTTATAGTGTTAATGAAAACATAGATTCTTTGTTTTCCAAAGTTAATTTCTAAATGAAAGAAAATGTTGTTCCTCCTTTTCACCAACCTGTTTCTCCCACTTTTTTATCAGTTTCTTCACATTTGCTGAATCTGGGTTTAGACATGTTTGATCCCCATTCTTCAGTGTAGCACTGCCAAGGAAATAGCAATGAGATAGTTTTTTCTCATTAATAACTTAAATGCTTTTTTTCAGAAATAATGAAAATAAGTATAAATTTTGCTGAATTTTCTAGTGAAACTACTTAAAATTATTTCCTAGGACAAAATGAGCACTGGTTGAATTTTTTCTTTCTTTTTTTTTTGAGACGGAGCTCTGTTGCCAGGCTGGAAGTACAGTGGCGCCATCTCGACTCGGTGCAACCTCTGCCTCCCGGGTTCAAGTGATTCTCTTGCCTCGGCCTCCCGAGTAGCTGGGACTACAGGTGCATGCCATCATGCCCAGCTAATTTTTGTAGAGACAGAGTTTTACTATGTCGGCCAGGATGGTCTCAATCTCTAGACTTCGTGATCCACCCGCCTTGACCTCCCAAAGTGCTGTGATTATAGGCGTGAGCTACTGTGCGCACCCCTGGTTGAATTTTTAAAATTACTTACAGTAGACTGTCTGGAAATAATTTAAATATTTCTCTAATTTTTCTGTATAGTGTGAGAAAAAGAGTAGTCAAGGATGATCTACAAAGACTTAAAATATGCACACATCCTTTAACCTAGCAATTCTAATCTCGAGAAAGGTATCAATAGGAAAGAATTACAGATGCAATACTGTCATAATAATTTTTATTTCATCAGCAAAAATTTGGAAATAATCTATATTTCCAACAACAATAATTGGTCATCTAAATTATGGTTTATCCATATGATGAAATAAAATTAGGCCATTAAAAATGATATTAGGTGGCTGGGCGCGGTGGTTTGCACCTGTAATCCCAGCACTTTGGGAGGCCGAGGCAGGTGGATCACAAGGTCAGGAGTTTGAGACCAGCCTGGCCAAGATGGTGAAGCCCCGTCTCTACTAAAAATACAAGAAAAATTAGCTGGGCGTGGTAGTGGGTGCCTGTAATCCCAGCTACTCAGAAGGCTGAGGCAGGAGAACTGTTTGAACCGGGAGGCAGAGGTTGCAGTAAGCCAAGATCCTTCCACTGCACTCTAGCCTGGGTGACAGAGCAAGACTCCATCAAAAAAAAAAAAAAAAAAGTGACATCAGGTAAAAACGACATTATTAGAGATTTACTGACATGAAAAAATGTTCATGATATAGTTTTAATGAAAAAGCAGATTACAAAACAGTATATAGTATATGATTTTATTTTCGTGTTTGTATGTTGTGTATATAAATACATATCTATGTTATATGCACATGAAGCAAATAAGGGAGATTTAGAAGACTGTATACTAAGGGGTTAACAGTATTTGTCACTCGAGGATAGAATTATGAGTGATTTCTATTTTCTTCTATTGTATCATCTGTATTAATCATTTTCTATAATAAACATGTGTTATTTCGGTAATATATCATTCTTGGGTCCTAATCTACCAGAAATTCCTTGTATTTTTAAGGAGAAAAAAGAAAGGGGCTGCCCAAATTTATGGAGGGGCTAACCATTTGATTTTTAAGTGTTTCTATGGGCAAGCACTCCAAGGGTAAAACTCATCCTAAATTTCATGTTCTTGCCAATATGCTGCATGCATGTTAGCTGGGTTGTTACTTACATGATTTCAGTTTTCTCACAGGAACGGCTTGGGGCAAATTGTTTAAGGTCTTTCAAGGACTGTAAGTGGATAGTCTCTTGGTTGGTGTTGATACAGGAACAGCGACCCTTCCTCATTACTAGGGTTCCTAAGGGAAAGAAAAAGGTAGAACACATCAGTGTAGTCCAGTCTTTCAGTTTAGGTGATCTATCAAAGTGATACATCTGACCAAGTCATGATTATTGCTATAATTTACCGAGTGCCTAAAAATCACCACCACAAACCTTTGAAGGAGGTTTCATCTCTATTTTATACATAAGGAAACTAAGGTTCAGAAAGGTTAAACAAAGAACCAAATCACACAGCTTTTAGGGAGCAGGGGCAGGGTTTTAGCCGAGGTCTCTCCGAGTCCAAAGGTGTTGCTCTTAACTACCACATCTTATGTCCTTGGGAGCAAAAGAGACTTCCACAATATTTAATAAATGCCTATCACAAGACAAACAGCTACCTAATTCATGTATGCTACGCTGATCACAGTTTCTTAAGCAACTCCTAAAGCCATTTGTTATTTATTTTCTGACCTTAGGGAATGAAACTGGTGTTGGTGTTGAACAGAAAGCACTCCTTTGTAACCAATCACCACGTCCCTCCTCATCTTTTCTTCTCCCTACTGCCTTGCTTTTCAATAGTGTTTTAAATTTTTGAAAACCCCTGAAAATAAATTATCTTAATTTTTAAATTCATATATTTACTTGGTACTTATTATACTACATGCCATACATTATGTAGTAGTCAGAAAAGGTATAACTACAAAGTTCTATTTTACAGATGATGAGGAAACTGAGGTCTAGAAAGATTAAGTAATTTGCCCAAGGTAACAAAGATAGTAAATAGATTAGGGACAACCTCTCTGATTATTGGTTGGATCTTTAACTGGTTAGCTACAGACATACTTATCAAAAAACAGTATCAGGGAGAAGAAAATAATTTAGGAGACAGAGTTTCATCTCATTATCACTCAGTTCAATGAACATTTATTGAACACTTACTAGGAATTCATACACCTAAACTACAAAGAGTTGTGTTTGACTTGGCAGATCTAAGTTATGAACTTTGGATAACTGATCATGTCTGAGAAGCTTTTATAAGTGACCAAATAATACTTTTCAATGCAGGCAGAATATTCGACTTTATCTGGCTAATCAAGATTTTTTTTACAGTAAATCACTTCTCTTTATAACCTTATTCAGAACTTCTTACCTTGAACTCCAATCAGAACCAGCAAGATGAAGCCTAAGAGGAAAAGAACACCACTTTTCTTCATAGTGATAGAACGGAGTTCTAAGTCACTCCTGTACCGGACTTTGAGACTGATAAATTCTTCAGATAACACATTTTGGGAATCATATTTATTTAGGAAATTCATTTCTCTCCTAACCTCTGATTGGCTAGCATCTTAGCTGAGTTAACTAACTTAACCACAAAATTGATTGTGCTAGGGGAAACCCTACTCTCAGATCCAAGGGAATTTCTGCATATTTTTATTTCCATTTCACATAAATGGGTGGTTTATAATAAGGGATGTGAAACTAGCAACACTGATAGCCTTTTAGCACATTCACGGCTGCTCACCTATTTGAAGAACAGGTTATATAATGAATATCCTAATGTTATACAACAAGGGTTGGAGATGTAGTTTCCAGATGGTAAATATTAAAGTCCAGATAAGCAATACACTTTTCAAATTCTATTACAGTTTATGGCATATTCTTTTGTATAATAGATGGCTACATTGATATTTTCTTATATTGTCCACCCAACAAATTAAAGCACCTTAATTTCCTCTGGGACCAGGTCATTATCTACCAGTGGTAAGCTCATTTTGTGTCATTCCTGCTGTGATTTATCAGTTCTTAAATTGTTAGAGTGGTTAGAATAAGGGGTCAGTTGCATGTAAGCGACCCAAATTAACAGTGGCTAAGAAATACAATAAAAACAAAGATAAACAGCTGGAACCTAATTAAACTAAGGAGCTTTTGCACTGCCAAAGTAAACAGACAACCATCAGAGTGGGAGAAAAATCTTCACAATCTATACATCTAACAAAGGACTAATATCCAGAATCTACAATGAACTCAAACAAATCAATAAGAAAAAAACAAACAATCCTATAAAAAAAAAGTGGGCTAAAGACATGAATAGATAATTCTCAGAAGGAGATACACAAATGACCAACAAACATGAAAAAATGCTCAACCTCACTAATGATCAGGGAAATGCAAATCAAAACCACATGAATGGCTGTAATCAAAAAGTCAACAAACAGCAGATGTTGCTGTGGATCAGGGAACACTTCTACACACCTGGTGGGAATGTAAACTAGTACTGCCACTATAGAAAACAGTGTGGAGATTCCTTAAAGAACTAAAGTAGTACTACCATTTGATCCAGCAATCCCACTACTGGGTATCTACCCAGAGGAGAAGTCATTATCTGAAAAACGTATTTGCACATGCATGTTTACAGCAGCACAATTCCCAACAGCAAAATCATGGAACCAACCCAAAAGTCCATCAATCAATAAGTGGATAAAGAAATTGTGGTATAAATACATGACGGAATACTACTCAGCCATAGAAATGAATGAGTTAATAGCATTAGCAGTGATCTGCAAGAGACTGGAGATTATTATTCTGAGTGAAGTAACTCAGGAATGGAAAACCAAACATTATATGTTCTCACTGATATGGGGAGCTAAGCTGTGAGGACACAAAAGCATAAGAATGATACAATGGATTTTGGGGACCTGTAGGGAAGAGTGAGGGGGGCTGAGGGATAAAAGACTACAAATAGGGTGCAGTTATACTGCTCAGGTGATGGATGCACCAAAAGCTCACAAATCACCACTAAAGAACCCCCAAAAATTATGGAAAAATAAAAAAATAAATAACAGCAAAATAAAAAACAGTGGCTAAGACAGAAGCTTATTTCTCTCTGACAGAGGTAGGTGGATCAGCACTTGGATGGTGGCTCTTTCCCATGAGGTCTTACAGGCTCCTCCTTTGTTTTGTCACCATCTCTAGATTGCTGCCCTCACACACATGGCCAAAAGTGGCTTGCCACCATGTCCAATTTCCAAGTACAGGATGATGAGAAGGCAGCAAAAGGGCATGTCCCTCCTTTTCAGACACATCCTAGAAGTCACTATCATTTTTTATCATTTTCTATCACCTCCCATGGGAGCAGGCCTTATTCACATGACTACACCTAGCTGTAGGGAAAGTTAAGAAATGTGATATTTATTTTGGCAAGCTAAATATTGGAGATTTCATTTGTGTAAAATAATGTTTCTCAATTTTTTCCATTATGGACTCTGCTGCACGCACACGTGTATACACACACACACACACACGTGTACACACACACATTCCACCTTGCCCTGAGAAAAAATAAAGTTAACTGAAAACTAAATTTAATTTCTCCTTAAAGAGAGAAATCAAGTGCTAAGAAATAAGATTTTGTTGGGTAGGGTTGAACTTTGGTAGGCCACTAGTCATTGTAATATCTAAGATTTTTTAGCTCTCCAAGAACCAATTTTTGTACCCCTTGGGAGCAACTTGCCCCTCCTCCTATTGACAATGCATGCTGTAGAATTAGGGGAGAGCAGATATTAGCATTTTGTGTCACATGGTGCATATTTTTTGACTGATTTCTATACAGATTATTAACACTTAAATAGAATTACATAATTCTTTTTGAAGGAAACATGGTGACCATTGATACAGCTCATCCATTTGCTTATGCTTAAATTTGGTGCTCTCTGTGACCAATGCATAGAGTAGAGATAGGTTCACATTCCTGATTTACTACTTAATGACTGTGTGCAAAATACTTTTTTGGTGAGCCTCATCTCCCTCATTTGAGAAAATTATTAGACCTCACAGGCTGTTAAGATTAATGCCAAAGATGGGTTGTCAGCTGCAAAGCATCACACAGAGCTAGTGGCTGTACTTTCTAGCAAAGAGAGGAGGATGGAAATTTCTTAGGATAAAAACTAAGGCCCAGCATGGTCCACGCTAGTCACCTTTCCAGCAGCCTCTTGCACAGTTCTCTGCTCCCATCACTTCGTATTCTATCAGTTTTCTTTTTTTTTTTGAGACTGAGTTTCACTCTTGTTGCCCAGGCTAGAAGGCAATGGCCCGAGCTCCGCTCACTGCAACCTTCGTCTCCCAGGTTCAAGCAATTCTCCTGCCTCAGCTTCTCAAGTAGCTGGAATTACAGACACCTGCCACGACGCCGGGCTAATTTTTATATTTTTAGCAGAGACAGGGTTTCATCACATTGCGCAGCCTGGTCTCAAACTCCTGACCTTAGGTGACCCGCCCGCCTCGGCCTCCCAAAGTGTTGGGATTACAGGCGTGAGCCACCGTGCCCAGCCCTTCTCTCAGTTTTCAAAGGGGACAATGCTCCTTCCCATTGCACTGTTTTTGCTCATGCCATTCTTCTGCCTGGAGCAACTGTGCATGCTCCTCAGTCTTGCCCTACTGCATAGTAGTTACCCAGGCCAGCATAATTTCCCTGGGAAGCCTTCCCTGAACTCCAGAGAGGCTCTCAAGCACGACTTGCAGAGGCCTCGCTGAGCCCGTGTCTGCTGCAATGCCACGTTTCCCTGCAACCCTATGATTAACATCTCCCTCCATCGCTAGGAAAGGAAGGCCGGCAAGAGTCCCAGTCTGAGCATGGTGCTGAACACAGTGCCTGGCACCCAGTAAGTACTCAGTAAACAGGAGTACCCACGTGAAGGAAGGAGCTGGGAGCTGGCTCGGCAGGTCTGGAGGTTGGACTAGGTCTGCAAAGGGCTCCTGGCTCCATAGGCCTCACCTCAGCGACCTCTCCGGGTGGAGGTGCGTGCACTGGTGCACTGCGCATGCCCAGCCAACCGTTCTTCCAGAATCTTCTTCAGTGAGGAGGTTACACCCGGAGCTTTCAATGCTCTCTCGTGCTGCTTGTGTTGCCACTGGGTGCCTTTGCTGCCAGTGCTGATCCTGCTGGAGGCGAAGAAAAGCACTGTGGGGGCAAAAGGTAATGGTTGTGCCTTTGGGATCGCTCCTCTGTGTCCCCTGAGCCGCCCTCAGCCGCCCCAGCCAAGATGGCCACGCTTTTGGGGGTGGGTGGGAAGATTCTCAGGGGCGGTGGCTGAGACCAGAGGCCCGTTTTGCAGGTTTCAGTCGAGGCTTGGGTCAGGCCAGCAGGGAATGAGGGCCCCAGAAGGGCCGGGGCACTGGGCTTTTAGGGGTAGCCTTGGGCCATGGACTTCAGTCACTGAGACAGAGGCCCTTCAGATAAGAGAAAGGAGGTGTGGGGGTCAGTTAGGAGTCACTGAGGCCAGATCTTATTACTCAAAAAGGGGCTAATTTTCTGAGGTACTAAGCGGAATGGGAGGGCTTCTCTGGCCTCACCCAGCTTCGTGGTGAAATTGTTCTGCCATGGGAGGGTAGGGCCCCTCGGGGCAGGCTGGGGCCGCTGCACTCAGCTCAGGCCTGTCCAGACACTAGTTTCCTGGGCTTCGTTTAGGAACTTGTCTGAGAGCAAGCATGTTCTGACTAGGCAGCAAGAAGGAGAAAATCCCATTGCGTTTATGGCTAGACAAGGCTTTTAGGAGAAACAGAAACCTGGTGAGAGGATATTGCAGGCTGTTTCTCACAGCCCTGGGAATGGAGCCAAGGATGATGTAGAGCTGAAATCAACAGAGTTCCCAATTCCTTTTTGGACAACAGTTTTGACTTCCTGTGCCTTGAAAAATTCCAGTTCTGTGTCCTTGGGGGATCCAAATGCTGATGTAACTCCCAAGAGCCTTACAGAGCGGAATCTTGCAGAGCAGATGTGTCCCTTGCATCTTTTTGGTTATTGAATCGAGGTGTTCTGTTTAATTATGCAGTGTGACTGACTCTTGTCATAGGGAAGATATGAGCCTTCCTTTTTCACTTGTGAGAGGGGAAGTTCCTCTCATAAAGAAACCTCCAGGCCGGTTTGAATTTCTCAGTGTGGACTTCCCCTCTTCTTGGCAGCTGTTGTTAGTATTAAACTGACTAGAAAGGGGCTTATTTCTTGAAAGTCTTAGAAGCCCAAGAGAACATTCTGATTTTTCTTTTTCCCTCTCCTCTCCCCACGCAGGGAGTCATTCCTTCCCTCCAAAATACAACATGATAAGTTACATGCAGGCAAATCCTAGCTGTGGGAAGTTTCATATCCCGTCTGTATCCAAGTCAATAAGAGAAAGGATCAAGTTCTTCCTTTGCTAATCTTAATCTTACTATCTGGCTTCTTGGTTTATATTTCTCATGTAAAACCTGAGGACTGGGTTAGGTTTGTGAATAAACTGTTTTGAGAGAGAATGTAAAGACATCACGTAAAGAACAACTTTTGCAGGCTGGGCATGGTGGCTCACGCCTGTAATCCCAGCACTTTGGGAGGCCAAAGCGCGTGGATCACCTGAGGTTGGGAGTTTGAGACCAGCCTGACCAACACAGAGAAACCCCATCTCTACTAAAAATACAAAATTAGTTAGGCGTGGTGGTGCATACCTGTAATCCCAGCTGCTTGGGAGGCTGAGGCAGGAGAATCACTTGAATCCGGGAAGTGGAGGTTGCAGTGAGCTGAGATCATGCCATTGTACTCGAGCCTGTGCAACAAGAGTGAAACTCCATCTCAAAAAAAAAGAAAAAAAAAAAAAA
>PVKP010002489.1:0-55410 GCA_004027715.1 Plecturocebus donacophilus | reverse complement strand
AAAAAAAAAAAAAAAGGACAACTCTTTCGCAAAATGTTGGCAGTAACAACATTTTTGTTTGGTGACTTTAGGCAAGTCAGCTTGTAGTCTGATGACATGTAACAGCCATTAAGAAGTTGCTGACTCACCTAAAGAAAAATTATCCTAAAAAAAAAAAAAAGATTTTTATACTTAAAATATCCATTTTTTTTCTTTTTTATTTCAGACAGTCTCACTCTGTCGCTATGCGCCAGGCTGGAGTTCAGTGGTACAATCTTGGCTCACTGCAACCTCCGCCTCCTGGGTTTAAGCAATTCCCTTGCCTCAGCCTCCCGAGTAGCTGGGACTACAGGCACATGCCACCACGGCCAGCTAATTTTTGTATTTTTAGTAGTGACGGAGTTTCACCATGTTGGCCAGGATGGTCTCCATCTCTTGACCTTGTGATCTGCCCACCTCGGCCTCTCAAAGTGCTGGGATTACAGGTTTGAGCCACCACACCTGGCCAAAATATCCATATTTATTTAAAATGTCACTTTAAAATTGCAGATGTAAGTAATTTTATAAGAAAAAAATCCACATTCTTAAAAACCTTCATTTACTGTTTTATCATTCATTTCATCCACCAAACTTTTATGGTTCTGGACTCTAAGGACACAAATATGAACAATGATTTCCTCAAAGAGCTCACAGTTTAGTGGGCATGTACATTAACACTTCTTATAGAAGTGGTATGTTAAAGGATTGTGTGGAATAATTGGAGGTGCAGAGAAGTGAACGACTCTGGCTAATGGGTTTAAACACAGCTGTCTGAGTTAAGTTTGAAAGGGAGAATTGGCTGGAATTTGTTACTAGAAGAAGTTGGGGAGTGTTCTAAGCAAGAGGCAGGAGAAGGTATGCCAAAGTTGAGAAACTGCAAGTACTTTAGCAAGGGTGGAGGGTAGAGTGAATAATGGACTGGTGAGAAATTAGTCTAGAAATGTGGTAGAAAAAAATATGAAGTGCCTTGTGAATCTCTGTGTGGGGAGGAGACACTGCAGAATTTAAACTAAGAGAATGACATGAGATTTATATACACACAGACACACACCTGTATATACATCTGCTCCCAGTCTTTAATCTTATTTTACATGAACATTTCCTTGTGTCTGTATAGTTTATATATTTGTAAAATGCTCTCATATTTCTAGCCTCTTCATTCTCAGTTCTGGATATTTGAGTTGTTTGCAATAATGTCTCAGTAATACAACAGTGCTCTTACTATTTTTAAAAAGATTTTACTGTCTTGGGATATTTTCCTTCTTTGGAAATATAGGGACAAAGGTTAAAAACGTTTCCATATCTTGTGTAACATTTTGACAGATTGCTTGCCAGAAAGATTGGGCTATCAGTATGTAGATGTATCTGTTTCACAACCTTCTTGTCATTTTATTTACTTTTGTTCATTTAGCATGTGAATATTGGCACTGGAGACTAGTGTTAATTCCCTTTTCTTTACATATTGATATTTTACTTTGTATTGGCTTAATATCTGCATTTTCTACCCTTTCAAGACCACCTTTCAAGTAGAGTCAGAGTATTGACCTTGTAACTACCAATTATTTACGTATTTTCATTAGGAAGCTCTAAAGCATTTTGAGTGAAAATATTTGCTTTTTCTATTTTGTTAACTTCATTTCTCTCATAATTAAAAAAAAAAGAAAACACAAGATAGGGGCTGAATTGTGTTCCCCCATCAACTTATGTTGAAAACCTAACTGCCAGTACCTCAGAAGGTGACTGGATTGAGAAACACGGTTTTCACAGAGTTAATTAAGTTAAGCTGAGGTCCCTGAGGAAGCACAGTCTTTGGATTTACTAGTCCAAGATGTTAAATCACCTGTCTTAAATATGCTCAAAAAGCTAAAGGAAATCATGTACAAAGAACAAAAGGAAACCAGACAAAATGAGAATATCAATAAAGGAATAGAAAGGACGAGGAACCAAATAGTAATGATGGAACTGAAAAGTACAAAACTGAAGTGAAAAAATTTAGTAGATGGGTTCAATAGCAGTTTTGAGCAAGCAGTAGAAAGAATCTGCAAGTCCGAAGATAGGACAATTGAAATGTTCAAGTCTGAGAAGTAGAAAGAAAAAAGAATGAAGAAAAGAACAGAGCCTAGGAGACCTATGAGACACTATCAAGTGGACTAACTATGCGTAATGTGAGTTTCAGAAGGAGAAGACAGAGAAAGGGGCAGAAGACTATTCACAGAAATAATGACTGAAAACTTCTGAAATCCAGTGAAAGGTATGAATCTACAAGAATCCAAGAAGCTCAGTGAACTCCAAGCAAGTTAAACTAAAAAATATCCACACTGAGATTCATAATAGTCAAGTTGTCAAAACTCGGAGACAAAGAGAATTTTAAAAGCAGCAAGAATGAAATGATTCATTGTATACATCCAAGGGCTCCTTGATAAGATTAGCCGCTGACTTCTTATCAGAAACCAAGGAGGCAAGAGGGCAGTGGAACAACGTATTTAAAGTGCTGAAAGAAAAAACATTCTGTCAATGAAGAATTCTGTATCTGGCAAAACTATCCTTAAAGAATGAAAAAGAAATGAAGACATTTGTAAGTAGACAGAAGCTAGGGGAGTTTATTACCAGTAGACTTGCTCTACACAACATATTAAAGGCAGTCCTGCAGGCTGAAATGAGAGGATACTAACTCAAAGCCATATGAAGGAATAACACTGGCAAAGATAACTATGTAGGTAAATATAAAAGCCAGTATCGTTGCACTTTTGGTTTGTAGCTCCTCATTTTTCCTATGTGAATTAAAAAAATGCATAAAACAATAATTATAACTGTATTAATGAGCACACAGTGCTGTAATCTGCGACAATAATAATTGTCACAAGGGAGGGATGCAGATGTATAGGAGTAGAGTGTGTTTGTTTACTGTTGAAACTAAGGTAGTATTCAAACTAGGATGTTATAAGTTTAGGATGTTAATTGTAATCCCCAAGGTAACCACTAGGAGAATTAAAAGGTAGTAATGGAGAAATGGAGGAACAACAAAATAAGACACTTAAAAATATTCAATAGCTGAATGACAAAGTGAATTGTTTCTTATCAGTAATTACTTTAAATGTAAATGTGTTAAACTCTAGCCTAATCGGCTTATATGTATAAAAGGTTTGGTCTGGTTTTTTGAGACAGGGCCTCATTCTGTTGCCTGGGCTTGACTGCAGTGGCATGATTTCAGCTTACTACAGCCTCAGTCTGGCTCAAGCAATCCTTCCACCTCAGCCTCTTGAGTAGCTGGGACCATAGGCCTGTGCCACCATGGGTTTTTGCCATGTTGGTCAGTCTAGTCTTGAATGTCTGGGCTCAAGTGATCCTCTGGCCTTGGCCTCCTAGAATGCTGGGTTTATAGGCACAAGCTACCATGCCTGGTCTCAGTTTGCTAGTATTTTATTGAGGATGTTTGCATCAATATTTGTGAGGGATATTGGCATGTTTTCTTTTTTTGATGTGTCTTTGATTTTGGTATCCAGGTAATACTGGCCTTATAGAATGAGTTTAGAAGGTCTTTATTTTTCCTTCATGTTTGAAGGATATTTTCACTGGCTGTTCTAGGGTAAACACATTTTTCCTTCTGCATTTGAAATATGTTATGCCATTCTATCCTGGCCTGTAGGGTTTCCACTGAAAAGTTTGCTGCCAGACATATTGGAGGTCTGTTTTATGTTATTTGTTTCTTTTCTCTTGCTGCTTTTATGACCATTTCTTTATCTGTGACCTTTGGGAGTTTGATTATTAAATGCCTTGAGGTAGTCTTCTTTGGGTTAAATGTGCTTGGTGTTTTGTAACCTTTTTGTACTTGAATATTGATATCTTTCTCTAGGTTTGGGAAGTTCTCTGTTATTATCCCTTCGAATAAACTTTCTACCCCTGTCTCTTCTATATCTCTTCTTTAAGGCCAATAACTCTTAGATTTGCCCTTTTAGGCTAATTTTCAGATCTTGCAGACATGCTTCATTCTTTTTAAATTCTTACTTATTTGTTTTTTGATTTCCTCTGATTGTATTTTCAGATAGCCTGTCTTCAGGCTCACTAATTCTGTCTTCTGCTTGATCAGTTCTCTGATTAAGACACTCTCATGCATTCTACAGTATGTCAATGGCATTTTTCAACTCCAGAATTTCTGTTAGGTTCTTTTAAAGTATTTCAGTCTCTTTGTTAAGTTTATCTGATAGTCTTCTGATATGGTTTGGCTGTGTCCCCCCCAAATCTCATCTTGAATTGTAACCCCCACAGTTCTCACTTGTTATGAGAGGAACCTGGTGGGAGGTGATTAAATTATGGGGATGGGTCTTTCTTGTGCTGTTCTCATGTTAATGAATGAGTCTCACAAAATCCAATGGGTTTAAAAAAGGATGTTTCCTTGCACAAACTCTTTTCTCTTGTCTGCCACCATGTGAGATGTGCCTTTCACCTTCTGCCATGATTGTGAGGCCACTCTAGCCAGCCACATGGGACTATAAGTCCAATAGACTTCTTTCTTTTGCAAATTGCCCAGTCTTGGGTATGCCTTTTTCAGCAGTATGAAAGCAAACTAATACAGCTTCTGAATTCTTTTGTGTGTTATCTTGAATTTCTTTGAATTGCTTCAAAACAGCTACTTTGGATTCCTTGTGAATGGTTATATATTTCTGTTTCTCCAGGATAGGTCCCTTGTACCTTATTTAATTCCTTTGGTGAGGTCATGTTTTCCTGGGTGGTCCTGATGCTTGTGGATGTTTATTGGTGTCTGGGCATTCAAGAATTAGGTATTTATTATAGTCTTCACAGTCTGAGCTTTTTTGTACCTGTCTTTTCTGGGAAGACTTTCCAGATATTTGAAGATACTTGAGTGTTGCTATCTAATCCATATTTGCATTAGGAATACCCCAAGCCCAGTAATACTGTAATTCTTGCAGACTCAAGGAGGTACAACCTTGGTGGTCTTAGATAAGATTTGGAAGAATTCTCTGGATTACCAGGCAGACTCTTGTTCTCTTCCCTTAGTTTCTCCTAAACAAATGAAGTCTCTCTCTCTCTGTGCTGAGCTGCTTGGGGCTGGGGGGTGGGGTGACACAAGCACCCCTGTGGCTACCACCACTGGCATTGTGCTGGGTCAGACCTGAAGCCACCACAGCACTGGGTCTCACCCAAGGTGTGTCACTGTAACCACTACCTGGCTACCATCTGTGTTTGCTCAAGGTTCTATGGTTCTACCATCAGCATGTGGAAAAGTCACAGGCTTATATCCTCCCCTGCAAGCAGCAAGTTCTGCCAGGCACCTGGTGGGCCCAGAGATGCTGTCTGGGAGCCAGGGACTAGAGTCAAAAACGTTAGAAATCTACCCAGTGCTCTATTCTGTTGTGGCTAAGCTGGCACTCAAACTATGAGACAAAGTCTTTTCCACTTCTCCCCACCCACTTTCCAGAGGCAGAGGAGTCTTTTACTCATGCCCGTTACCACAGGCCCATGGAATGCACTGCTGGGCTACCATCAATGTTCACCTAAGGCCCAGGAGCTTTTCAGTCTGCTTATGGTGAATGCTGCCAGGCCTCAGACTCACCTTTCAGGGCAGTGGGCTCCCCTCTGGCCCAGGGCAGCTCCAGAAATGCCATCTAAGAGTCAAGGCTAGAATTGGGGACCCAAGAGCCCACTTGGTACTCTACCCCACTGTGGCTGAGCTGGTACCTGTGATGTGAGAAAAAGTCCTCTTTGCTTTTCCTTCTGCTTTTCTCAAACAGAAGGAATCTCTCACCATAGCCATCACAGCTGGGAATGTGCTAGGTCTCACCTAGAGCCAGCATGTCTGAGTCTCACTCAAGGCCTACTGTGCACTATCTGGGTATTGCTGCTGATTATTCAGAGCCCAAGGGCTCTTCAGTCAGCAGGTGATGAATCCTACCAGCACTGGGTCCTTCCCTTCAAGGCAGCAGGTTCCTTTCTGGCCCAGGGCATGTCTAGAAATGTCATCCAGGATCTAGGGCCTGGAATAGGGGCCTCATGACTCTGCCAGAGTGCCCTATCCTACTGTGGCTGAACTGGCATCCAAGTTGCAAGACAAAGTCCTGTTTGCTCTTCCCTTTCCTCATGCAGAAGGAAGGAGTCGCTTTTATTGGTGTGAGCTGTGTTGCCTGAGATTGGGAAGGGTGGCACAAGCATTCTCTTTGCTGCCCTGGCTGGTGTCTCACTAGCTCATGTTCCCCCTACTAGGTCCTGTGTCCACCAAGTCCACTGGCTTTCCAGTATAGCACTAGGACTGCCTAGGAGTTGCAGTCTTTGTGGCCTAGACTGCCTTTCAAATTTATTTAGGACCCCAGAACACTAGCCAGCAGAGGTAAGACTTCCCAAAACTCAGTTCTAACCGCTAGGATGGGTGATTCCCCTCTGGCTAGGGCTGGTCTAAATACTCCCTCCATGGGCATCAACTGGATTCAGCCTAATTTTGCTTTCCACTGTGACATAGCAGCACTGGGTTCCCCCAAGCACACAGATTATCTTTCTGTGCCACATGACCACTGCCAGGGGATGGGAGAAGGGTGGCATTGGCAATTCAAGACCATCTTTCCTGCCTGGTTTTAACTTAATATTGCTGAAAGAAGTACTGATTAGTTCAGCCACTGTGAGAAGCAGTTTGGAGATTTCTCAAAGAACTTCAAATAGAACTACTTTTCAACCCAGCAATCCCATAACTGGGTATATACCCAAAGAAATGAAAATCATTTTACCATAAAGACACCTGCACATGTATGTTCATCACAGCACTATTCACAATAGCAAAGACATGGAACCAACCTAGACGCCCATCAATAGTAGACTTGATAAAATGTGGTGCATATATACCATGTAATACTAAAAAAGAAAAAAATCATGTCCTTTGCAGCAACACGGATGGACCTGGAGGCCATTATCCTAAACGAATTAACACAGGAACAGAAAAACAAATACTGCATGTTCTCACTTATATTGAGTAACCATAGACACAAAGAAGGGAACAATAGATACTGGGGCCTACTTGACAGTGTGGGTGGAAGGAAGATGAAGATGCAAAAACTACCTATTTGATATTATGGTCATTACCTGGGTGATGAAATAATCTGTACACCATACCCCCACAACACACAATTTACCCATGTAACCTGCATGTGTACTCCCTGAACCTAAAAGAAAAAAATTCAAGAAGTGGTAAATACAAAGTAATATGCCATGAAAAGTCTCCCTGTGCTATGAATGGAATGCCAAGTTTACTATATTTTACATTGCCACATAAAAGTGAATCTAAACAAAGCAAATTAAGAACATATGCCAGAGCCAAGCATGGTGGCTCATACCTATAATCCCAGCATTTTGGGAGGCTGAGGTGGGTGGATCACCTGAGCTCAGAAGTTTGAGACCAGCCTGGGCACATGGTGAAGCCTCATATTTGTATATCTACCAAAGATACAAAAAAAAAAAAAGTTTAGCTGTCGTGGTGGTACATACCTGTGGTCCTAGCTACTTGGGAGGCTGAGGTGGGAGGATTCTTTAAGCCCAGGAGGTGGAGGTTTCAGTGAGCTGAGATCACACCATTTGCACTCTAGCCTGGGTGACAGAGTGAGACCTCATCTCAAGGAAAAAAAAAAAAAAAAAAAAAGACATATGCCAGAAAGGAAGTAATCCAATGAAGTCCTGGGAATGTGAACATAATAAAGGTCTTTGGGAAAAAATGACCCCACCAAAAGATTAAAAATATCAAAAGGATTAGAACTAAGTGTGATTTTGCAATACTTAGGAAAGGAGTGAAAAAGAAAAATAGAATAATTATAGAAAATAAAAGCACTACTATTCTGTTGCTATTCTGGTGATGGCTTGTATTGGCTAGGGAGAGCTAATGGTTAGATTTTGTGAATTATGTGAGTTACTTTTTAAATACAGTCATTATTAAATATTAAACTGTGTATTTGCAATTGAATGAACTATGTTAAAATTATACTAAAACATTTTATTGCTTCTTGGAAGAAGATCAGTGTACTGTACATTGAAGCTCATTAAATAAAAAATTCAATCTGATAAAGAAAAAAAGCAATGCTGCTACCACATTCTGATACATGTCCTACACAAGATTATCTGTAGCATATACATAGTAGTAGAATTGCTGAAACATGGGGTATGCCAGTGTTTAGCTTTATAAGATAACACCAAACTGTTTTCCAGAGTAGTAGTCACAGCCATTTTTTCTTTCATCAGCAGTAGAAGAGCATTCCTTGTTACCTTGCATCCTTGGTAATGGTTGATGTTACCTTACTATAAAAGTTTTGCCAGTTTAGTGATGTGAAATGTTATTTCATGATGGTTTGAATGTACATTTCCTTGATTACAAATGAAGTTGAACATCTTTGTATGTTAGGGGCTTATGCTTCTTCTGTGAAATTCTTACTCACTTCTGTTTCCTTTTTTCTTTTAGAGATGGGGTCTGACTCTGTTGCCCAAGCCGGAATGCAGTGGTGCAGTCATAGCTCACTATAACCTCAGACCCCTGGGCTCAAGTGATCCTCCTGCCTCAGCCTCCTGAGTGGCTAAAAAAAAAAATTGGTAGAGACAAGGTCTTGCTGTGTTGCTAGGCTGGTCTCAAACTCATGAGTTCAGGCAATCCTCCTATCTTGGCCTCCCAAAATGCTAGGATTACAGGCATGACACATTGCAACCAGACTTGCCTTTTCTTTTTTTATCTATGAGAGTTCTTTATATATTCCAGATGCTAATAGTTTGCCAGCTAAATGTATTGTGAAGATCTTCTTAGTAAATAATTGGATGTAGGAGGGGAGGGAGAAGTAGTATAGAATTACTCCCAGGTTTCTGATTTGGGGAACTGATTGGATGATGGTGTAGTTAAACTAGGACATCGAATAGAGGAGGAGAAACAGATGTAGGGGAGAGGAGAGTTAGTTAATTTTGGAGTTTGAAGTTCCTACGAGATATTCAAGTGGAGATGTCTTAGAGAAATTTGGCTATAGGGCTGGATGTGGTGGCTTGGGCCTGTAATCTCAGCTTCTCTGGAGGCTGAGGTCAGAGGATTACTTGAGCCCAGGAGTTCGAGGCCACAGTGAGCTATGATTGCACCACTGCACTCCTGCTTGGGTGACAGAGGAAGACTCTGTATCTAAAAAATAAAAAATTTAAAAAAAAGAAATTTGGCTATAGGTGTTTGGAGATAGGACAAGCTCTACTATACTACCCTAGTTCTGTAGGATCTTACATGATGGGCCTTTCAGGAGATTACAGTTGCAAGGAGATAGAGTGGTAGTTCTCTAACTCATTTGTCTTCTACCCAGCCCACCTTCTCCAGGCCATGGATTCTCCAATCTAAATTTCTTACAAAATAAATATCCCAACCAAATGATCCACAAGACACTTCATCTTAATTATAATTACTTTATTAACCTTTTGGTCTTTCAACATTTAGATAATCTTTCTCAATAGTTCCATGGGAGTACATCATGTTTATTTTGAAAACCATTCAGCACATTTATCTTACATAACATGCAGGGCATATATCTATTTTTAAAAAATTTTGTTCCTTATTGATACATAGTACTTAATTACACAAGTTATTCCATGTACACTGAAAATAATATAGGAAATATATACATCTAAGACTTCTACTTTGTAGAGTCTTTCATTACATAAGAATATTTACACATACATTTTCAGACATTTCTATCTTCCTGTATTTGGAATTGTATGTAGGCAGCCACTGAAAGAATATGGGCCCCTTGGGAGGATGGCAGAAGTCCACGAAGTAAAGAGCATTCTTTAAAAAGCAGATTGTATTATCACTTTGATTGCATACCTTTTCGTTATTTGAGATTCTAAGACTTCTGATAAACCTCAAAGCAGAAAGATTCCTTAGTACTCATGGAAGATAGTAAAGGTAAGGGAAATACCAGAAGCAGGGTTAGGACTTGGCACATCCACTAAGAACATAGCACCTCAGTATAGCTTACATTGTAGTGCCAGGGTAGAGTTATTACTGAGCAGCTTAGGATGATGAACCATCGACCTTCCTACAGGGGTAGTAGCAGCTGATTTGGTGACCATGATCAGTCACCTTTTAGTAGAACTGCAAACTAAGAATAATTAGGGTTTGACATATACTCCATATAGGGAAGTGTTGGGAGAGGCAGCCTCTGTGTGGTCCATCCTTGGCAGCACTGCATTGATTTTGCTTCCCTCTGGTTTCAAAGAGATCTTTTAGACCTGTAAGAAGAGAAAGAGGATATAAAACTGTGATATTCAGACTTTGGCTTCAGAGAGGCTTCTTCTTGGAACGTACTGAGTTCATAGATAACCCAAAGATCCTCAGGTAAAGGATGTGATGAGCTTTCCTGCGGCTATGCATTCATTATGGATTACAGGGGCTGCTTTTTTTCAAGCCATGAAAGACTTGGGGGAAAATGTAGCAGTTTTGCTTAGTTATAGCTGTACTTCAAGGTTAACAGGTAATCAGGGTAACTTTAGATACTTATCACACAAGATGGTACCTCAGCATATAAATGAATGGAGGTAGGAGAGGGAGGGCATGCTGGTAACATACTTTTAAACCAGTGATTGCACAGCAAACTGCAATGCAAGTATTTCTGACTCCCAAGATTGCCATTTCCTAAAGAGCAATTCTTCTGCAAGCAACAGCAGACCTACCTTAGCTTGCTAACTGCTGTCAGTAAATTCTTGATGGCCTTAGATTCCAGATTCAGGCATCTTTTCTCACGGTTGTTTTTCATTGTAGCACTGCAGAAATACATAGGGATGAAAATATTTAAAACAATGTTGGGTCAGTAAAATAGATAGCATACACAGTTCTGAAGTCAGACATTTAAGTTTCAATCTTGCATGTTTTTGTTTGCTGTACATTAGTTTTAGAGTCATCACAAACCCTTTACCGATCTTTTGTTATTATCATTACATATTTAATACAGTATATAATTACAACCAGGGAGGTGATAATCAAATGGGATTTCACTCACATTATCTCAACACGTGAACAAGATTGACTTGCAGGAATAATCTCAAGTGTTTCTATGAGCCTTGGATTAACATGTTTACTAATGCTGATGCAGTTACAGCGTACAGTTCTAGAGTGAGGCATTCCTGTAGGAAAAGAGAAGGGAACAGCAGGGAAGGTTAGCACAGTGTTCATTTTAGGCATTTAATGTAGACTGGTGGTATTTAGCAGAACCTATATCCTCATATCATCAAATAGTCAATCTGAGAAGGAATGGATCGCATCATAACACAACTGTAAACGATTAAATAGTTGATTATCTAGAAGAAAAGAGTTGCAGCTGTTTGATTATAAAGTCAGACCCTTAAGCACAGTTCATGTGGTTCATTAAGCTTAGGTAGGGAAATATCTATATCTCATCCTCTCTGCATTCCCTCACATTTTCTCTCTCTCCTCCCTCTTCCCCATCTCTTCTGTCCTCCTTCCCTTTTTTCTTCTCTTTCTCTTATTCTTTTTGTTCTCTTCAATTCATGTAAGTTCTATGATCTGAAGGAATCTCTATTTCCCTTTTATAAGCATGCAGTGAAATGTTGACAGATACATTATTTGTATATTTTTAGAATTTATACTCACTCCTATTTCTCGTTTTACAAATTAAGTATCCTTGGATGTTCCTTACCTTGAGTGCCACTTAAAGTCAGACAGATAAGGCAGAAAATCAGAATGGTAGTTTGATTCATGGTGCTGAGAGTGGAGGTTCCTCTGCTGTAGGCTCAGAATATGTCTAAGCAGTTGAGAAATGTCTCAGAAAACGTGAGGCTAATGTGCAGTATTTATCTGCAAAGGCATTTTCCCTCCCTAACTTTGATTGGATAACATTACAGTTGACTCAGCAAAACCGGCTGGCTGTTCCTGGGGAAGTCCCAAGTTGGAAAATCGAAGGTATTATTTTTGTTTATTGTGGCCTCCAAGATAAGGAATTTCCCTCTGCCTCTCTTTTTTCAGTAATAGTGAATTAGGTTTCACTTTCCAGAACGTGAATTATTTCTTGAAAAACAGAGCTTTATTGCACATAGAAAAAAAACAAAAGTTGCCATTCAAACTATAATGCTTTTTCTCAACACTTCCCTTAAACTTTTATATTTTAAGGATGGTGAAACTCTGTCTCTAATAAAATTACAAAAAATTAGCTGGGTATGTTGGCAGGCACCTGTAATCCCAGCTACTCAGGAGGCTGAGTCAGGAGAATCGCTTGAACTTGGGAGGCAGAGGTTGCAGTGAGTCAAGATCATGCCATTGCACTCCAGCCTGGGCAACAGGAGCAAAACTCCAAAAAAAAAAGAAAGAAAGAAAGAAAGAAACTATGATTAGTACCAAATGAGTGGTGGTATAAAAAATAATATGGAGGTTCTTAGGAGTCTGTACTCATTAAGGTAAGAAGTTTTCAGAAGATCCTTCAGAAGAAAAGACCTCAGATGAGGCATAAAGTGTGAATTTTACTTAAATAAGTGGCCAGGAAAGGAAAGCCTGTGCAATTACAGATAAATGTCATCAAAAATGATAAAGGGGGGCCAGGTGCAGTGGCTCACGCCTGTAATCCCAAGACTTTGGGAGGCTGAGGCGGGCAGATCATGAGGTCAGGAGATCAAGACCATCCTGGCCAACATGGTGAAACTCCATCTTTACTAAAAATACAAAAAAAAATTAGCTGGGTGTAGTGGTGCATGCCTGTAGTCCCAGCTACTTGGGAAGCTAAGGCAGGTGAATTGCTTCAACCCAGGAGGTGGAGATTGCAGTGAGCCGAGATCACACCACTGCACTTTAGCCTGGGTGACAGTGCGAGACTCCATGTCAAAAAAGAAAAAAAAATGGTAAAGGGGGAAGCCAATTCAACCTGTCAGGAAGGTTGGTAGTCTCATAGGGGTGATGATGCCTTGTTAGGATTCTGTAAAATCTGGTCCTCAGTTTTTCCAGTCCAGAAACTCTCATTTTTCCTAATAATCGAGAGTAAGCATGTTCTCAGAGACTTAACTCTGTTAACCAAATCTAAAAGAGACTAAGATGAAAATTAAAAGATAGTGTATCCATTTACAATGAGAACCTTTTCAGTGACTAGGATGATTGGTTCTGGTTCCAAGTCACCCCTTTCCCAGGATCGGATTACCTGGGAAATGGAATTAGTATCAGAACAGTGCCTGGTGAGCATAGAATCAAATGAAGGACCCTTCTCTTCTTGTTTTAAATGGGGGTCTACTCAGGGGAGAAACTGATAAATATAATCAACATGGAAAATCATTTAGAAAAAAAAAAATCAAACTTTTGAGAGACAGTAGCAAGCCCACTATTACTTATTTCACCCAAAGCCAAGACTGCATGTGTCATTTGAATAAAAATCTAAATGATAACTCTTTTTAAATTTATATTTCTCTCAGTTTTTGCAAGGCTTATGGTATATTTGTTTTCCTAAAATTCACTGATCTGAGTGTAGTTTTGAAAGAAAATGAAAGTTAAGGAAATATCCTGTTTTAGTTTCCGTTTCAGTTGCTGTTGATTTATCTTTAAGCCTCTGATTATGGCATCAGGTCAAAAAAATACAACAAAAGGAACAGTCTGCCCTGACGGACTTGTGAGTACAGATCAAGGAAAAGATGCTTTCCTGGAAACTGTTGTGCTTAGAAGAAATTTTCTAAAAAGTGAGCAGGAGGACATCAGTGATTTCTGCAGACTGGGAATCCCCTCAGCTGGTGCAGAATATGCCTTGGAAAGCATGGGAGAGGAGGGCAAAGCTTCCCCTTTATAGTTTTCACTCTGAGCTCTCAGAAGATTCCTTGAGCTGACAGAGTTCAGTCATACTGGTTACATACTTTTCAGTTACCCATGTGTCTCATCCTTCATAGCCAGCGTAAGCAGAGGGCCAAGTGCGTGCTGGCAAAGTGGGTGATAGTCCTAACAATCATCATGGCATTGGAGGAGGCAGGGGCTCAGAGCAGCTTCTGTTTGGAGACATTTTAGGCTATGCCGTGTTTCTGAATTCATGCACTTGAGAGGACTTTTACAAACATGGCAGACTTAATCACTTGGAGGAAGAGACAAAATTGGAGAACATTATAATAAAGTAAATGTGTTTAGGGGAAGTATGGTGCATTTTTTTCTTCTTCCCATAAATAAGATATTTAAACAAAATAAATTAGAATTTTGTGATATTTTGTTCTGTTTTTAATCAAAATCTTCAGAAAATGTCTAGTTTCATTTTAATTGATTCATTGGTAGTCTTTTGAGAGGAATCTTGAGATATGATGTAGTTCAGTAAAGCATGTTATTCCATATTTTAGATTATCATTCAGTTTACTTCAGGCTCTTATTGACAGTTCTTTTTGTAAACAATTTGAAGAAGAATGCTAAGTGAGGATTTATTATATAAAGTCTATAATTCACTTTAGGGCATTTCCAGTTTAGTAGCAGTTTATTGAGCAGCACCAAGGAACTATTAATACGTTATATTTATGGTGCCAGGATTTTAGAACATATTCTTCTTAGGTACTTAAGTGAAACTATGGTTGCAGTGTTATGTGATAATCTCAGACTTGCTCAGTTTCATTACCAGTGTCTGGTAAATAAAATTTGCAGACAAGGAAGGAAGAATCAACTATTATTGCCTCATTCACCCCTTCTCAAAAAAAAAAAAATTTTTTTTTGTGTGTGTACTACTTATAATCCACAGAATGTGCTGACCATATCATAAAGATTTATAATTGTTGGCTGTGAAAATCTTTTCAGAGGCAGGATGTGGTGGCTCACACCTGTAATCCCAGCACTTCGAGAGGCTGAGGCAGGTGGAGGCATATTAATTCCATGTGGGCATATTAGGTCCTGTACTCAATAGCCAAAAATAATTAAGTGTAATCTTTCTTCTTCTAATAGTATTATCCAAAACTACTCCATTTGTTTGAAAGCTCTTCTTGGCTAATTAGAGGAAACAGTCCTGAAATTTTGAGTCACTGTGGGTGTTTCGCCTCTTCAGTTCCATGTATTTAAAATCAAATCTGCAGTTTTTTCTGCTAAACCACATCTTCCTCCTGATATCCGTATTTCTGTTAGTGACAGTACTATTCTGTCAAACCTCAAAAGTTCAGCTTTTTTTCCTTCTCTGCTTTAAATTTAGATTCAAATCCTTAACATGTTCCTTGTTTCTTTTTCTCAGCTTCAGCTTTCACATCCAATCTGTCACTGCCTTGATTCTTTTTTTACAGTGTATTTGTTGTTATATTTCTACTCTCACCAGTGCCCCAATACCACTTAGGTTAGCCCTTCTTTTATTTTTTTGACAGAGTGATTGTTCTTGTTTCCCAGGCTGGAGTGCAATGGCGCAATCTCAGCTCACCGCAACCTTCACCCCCTGGGTTTAGGGATTCTACTGCCTTAGCCTACCAAGTAGCTGGGATTACAGGCATGTACCACCATGCCCAGCTAATTTTGTGTTTTTAGTAGAGATGGGGTTTATCCATGTTGGTCAGGCTGGTCTTGTAATCCTGACCTCAGATGATCTGTCCGCCTCAGCCTCCCAAAGTGCCGGGATTACAGGCATGAGCCACTCTGCCTGGCCAGCCCTTCTTATTTTTATGATAATAAAATACAAATAACATAAAAATTTACCGTTTTAACCATTTAAAAGACTACAGTTCAATAGAATTAAGTACATTCACAGTGCTGTGAAGCCATCACTATAATTTAGTTTCAGAACATTTTCATCACCCAGAAACCCCATACTCATTAAGTAGTTACTCTTCATTAACCCCTTGCCCAAACCCCAGTCAACTAATTTGCTTTCTGTTTTTATGGATTTGCCTACTCTAGATATTTCACATAAAATGAAATAATACAATATGTGGTCTTTTTTTACTTAGCATATTTTCAATGTTCATCCATGTTGTAGCATGTATCAGTACTTCATTCCTTTTTATGGCTGAATAATCTATTGGGTGTTTATACCACATTTTATCCATTCACTTGTTGATGGATATTTGGGTTGTTTCTGCTTTCTGGCTGTTGTGAATAATGCTGCTATGATTGGTGTACCAGTTTTTGTTTAAAGAGTTGTTTCAGTTCTTTTGGGTATATACCTAGAAATGGAATTGCTGGATTATATAGTAATATGTAACTACTATAATTCTGTTTAACTTATTGCAGAGCTAGCCCTATTGCTTTTCACACCAGTATTTCCCAAAACGTGGAATACTACCATGTGCATTGACAGTTAATATCAGTGAATTATTCTTTTTTTAACTTCAATCCCTCTGATTAATTAAATCAGGGAGAATATTAGTATTTTTTCATTGTATTTTGTTTTATCATTACATTTTATTTCCATGACACGTATTACTGATTTCACATGTACAGTAGTGAAAGTTTACTTTTCATGTAAATGTATGTAAAATAAAGTGGTACATAGAGTTTGTAAAAATATAATGAAGATCAAACAAAGAAATGGTAAAGAAAAAAAAAACTGGTAAAGATGGTATGAGAATGCCTTGAAGCTTTGGAAATACCGACCTGAGCTATTGCAGCTATTGCAGCAAATCCTAGCTGATTTTCCTTCTCCAGTCTTTACCACTTTCAATCAACCATTCATACAATTCCCAGAATATACAATGACTTGGATAGGGTCACTCTCTTCTTCACCAAAATTTAATGAATCCTCATTTTGTACAAAGCAAAATTCCAGGTTGTTTATCTACACGTTTCATGTCTTTCATCCTTCCAACCAAACAAATCTAATTATGATTCCTAAAAATCACTTTATACTTCCTACTGCTGTACATTCCCTCATGTCATTCCTCTGCTGTAAATTCCTTTTCCCTTAGTTTATATTGCCATTCAGTAGAGTCTGTCAATAGTTTATATTGCCATTCAATAGAGTACCAGACACTATACTGTTGGCCTGGACTACAACGACTTTCTTTTACACTTATGAGAGAGTAGATATTAGGCACAGGAATAATCCATTAATTACAATTGCAGTAAGTAGTATGATGGAAAAGTAGAGTGTGTTATGGAAATAAATAAACAGGGCACCTAATCTAGTTGAAGCTGAAGGGGTGGTTTCAAAGGCTTCTTGGAGAAAATACCATTTAAGCTGAGACCTAAGTAATTAGGAGGCATTAGCTTAGTGAAGAAATGGGCAGAGAGAGTAGTATGTACAAAGGTACAAAGGTAAGGAGGATCTTGGCTCAAATATGTTGATTATTAATATTTCATATATTTATTTTGCTATGAAGAACTTTAGGTGTATGTTTTCTTCTCAATAATAAAGTACTGGCCTATAATATTTAATAAACTTCTTACAAATACCAATTTATCACACAGCCTTAATTCTGAATTTTTTTTTTTTTTTTTTTTAAGACAGGCTTTTGTCCAGGCTGGAGTGCAGTGGTGTGATCATGGCTCACTGAAGTCTCAACCTCCCAGGCTCAAGTGATCCTTCCCAGCTAATTTTTGTATTTTTTGTAGAGATTAGTTTTTGCCATTGTTGCCCATGCTGGTCTTGAACTCCTAGGCTCAAGCCATTCACCTGTGTCAGCCTCCCAAAGTGTTTGGATTAGAAGGTGTGAGCCACCACACCCAGCGAACTATGTGAATTTTTAAAAAATCACTGTAAGTAGTCAAAGATTAGATTCAGGTCTTAAAACTATCCAGGGAATTTATATGGAAGTCCCAATCTCTACATACAGATTTACATAACACATTTATTATAAATCTATATCTATAACCTCTATAATAATACAGTATAGATATACCTAATTATAATCCTATAATAAATATTTTTATTTTTCAAACATATTGGTGCCTATATAAAGAGTACTGCTGTCAGTCAAGGCTTTTGGTTACATGCAGAGAAACCAACTCTGGCTATTTTAAGGAGAAAAGGAATGTAGTTGGAGGTTGAAGAATGCACAGGACAATGGAGAATAAGGCTTGGAAAATGGACAAAGACCTAAGGGAGCTAGGTGATAGAAAGGACTAGCCGGAGTCATGCTACAGGAACACACGTTGGGAAGCCACTACTGTAAGCCTTTTATTGTTGTTGCTGCTGCCGCCAGGCTTTAAATAATTTTCTTTCTAATAGTATCTTTGTGATGCCAGCTGGAGTTTAAAATCTAGGATACAAACAGCTTAGCTGAGTCCTTGTTATGGCTACAGGAGAGGATCTCCTCTCTTTTGGCCTCCCATCAACCCTCACATAAGGGATTTTCCCCAAGTAAGAAGGGGGTTTGGACTATCAAGACCGCCCACCCAGCCAACAAAACAAACAGCTATCTTTCCCACCTACCCATTAAAATATATTTCTAAACAGTTTTGCATGATGACAGATAGCTGTATGTTTTTTAAAATATAAGGCAAAATTGTTCAAGGAATCTCAAATGTCCTGGAAAGTATGTAGTTGGGTTTTTTTTTTTTTTTCAAGAAATGTTGTGGTAGTTTATTAGAGAAAAATGACTTTGATTCTTTAAGCTAGTCTTGGGCATACCTAAATTTATATAGGCATGACCAAAGAAATTGATTAGATTATCTATTTTTTTAAGAGACGGAATCACAAAATTAAAGGTGATTGCCAAAGTTTATTTTTCAACATTTTTCTTTTGTAGAAAACAAATTTTATATTTCAAATGTGTCCAAGTTATTGCTAACATTTATACAGATAGATAAAACCAAAATGTACGGTAAACACACATATTGCTTCAAAACATCTCAATGAAAAAAAGTTGAAAAACATCAAATTAAGACCAGTGCTACTAATTTGGTTATAAAATATGTGCACTCTTGCCAGTATCCCACAGCAGATAATTTTTTTCATAGTACATTTTATGAATTACATCTCATGAATTGGTTATAAAACAAAGCAAATGATGCATAAGAACTTTTTCCCTACATATTCATGTGCTACATGATATTTGGGGAAAGAAACGTGTATTTGCATGAAAAAAATTTGAGGAATGTTTTACTACACATAGATGTTTTTGACTCATAAGGGCTTGACTCCAGGAATAATGTCAATATCTACACTGTAACCACAGATAGTAATATGGCATAAAGATCAATACAGACAGATGACTTCTAGAGATAGAAATGTTCTCACAATCACAACAGAATAGTTATAAGCATCAAATTTAGAAGATTCTCTAACTTAGAAAGGCATGAATGTATAATACAACAGGTAAGAATGTGAAAGCACTTTGTAAACCCAGATGGTAACCCGCCTTCTTAAGGTAGCTTTTCCTAGAAATCGATTTAATTGTTGGACTACTTTGGGCAACGGAATTCTGATTGTCATTCATTCAGGAAGACTGTGTTTTTGTTTTTGGTTCTTTCACCCACCTTCCATCCTTCACATAACTGTATAAAAGTTTATAGTCACAAAACTATAGAAAAATCTGTTTCCTACTGCAGAATTCTTGTCATTTCAGTAGTCACAATTAAACTTGCTCTAGGTTTTCAACTCCTCTTTTCCAGGACTTCGTATGTTTTGATATACTTCATATGTTTTGTTATTTTTAAAAATTCTTTCTTTCAACTTTCTGGAATAAGAAAACAAGAATTTTACTTTCTTGGGCTGTTCTTGTTTCCCTCATGATATCTAAAAACATATAGTAAGAAAGAGAAGCTGTTACAACCAACGACCCCTTAACAATATTTCACACAGGATCAGAGCAGAATCATTCTGTAGTTGTCCACTTTATTTTCTTTTTCAAAAGATCTGTCTTGGATAAAACAGATTATAACTTGGGAATAATCTGGTAACTTACTTTGATTATAAGCTTTCCTTGCTTTGATTTGGGATTTAGGCATCGTTGTCCTTTATTTTCTTTCAGGGTAATACTGTTAAAAGAACATATAAAAGAGTCTCAAAGTTCAGATGCAAATACATAAACAAAAGAGCCCGCACCATTGTCATCTTCAGCAAGTTCATTACTTACATCACTTCTATTTTGTCACAGTTGTTACTTGGGTAAATTATGGAGGCTTCCTCAATATCTGCCACTTTCACTGCTTTTACTCCAGAGCCTATGCACAGACAGCGTCCTCTTTTGAACATGAGGAAGCCTAGAGTAGATCACAGCATTAGTTAGTAATGCATCTGATTGCAACAGATGGCTGTGGTTTACAATCCTGGTGGTGAATGTGAGCAGAATTTTCATTAAGGATAAAGATAGTAATTTGTCAAATAGCACTTGACACAACTGTTACTGGGAAAAGGGTTAAGTAAGATGATGATTTTCTCTCTAAATTTGTAAGTGAATCACTAAAACACTAGAAGCATGAAAGAAGTTTATTGGAGATGAAGCTTCTTTTGCCCCTTGATTTTGTCCTCAAGTATTTTCCCAGGAAGCTTGTTAACATCACTATATAAAATCTTAACAGACATGTAAAACTGTTGCTAAAGGCTTTTTGCCAGATATTGTAGTCAAATAAAAAATTCCATGAAGTTAATCGTTTCTAGTTTCAATAATCATCTCTAGTAACTTAAACATGTCCACCATTTCTTTGCGAACGCCGTAGTAACTTCTAATCTGTAAGATTAAATAAAACTCTATCATGTCTTTTAGGATAAAAGTGGAAGAAAAGACATTTGAAACATTAGAAAAGGAAATTTTAGGTTGAGAAAAAGTACTACATACCTTGAGCAACCATAGCACAGAATATCACAGCCAAGGCTATAGCCATGCCCTTCACACTCATGTTTGTTTTTTGCTGCTACTGCTGTTGCTGCTACTTCAAGTTTGCTACTCTTCTTGGAAGGAGTAGAAATGCTGAACATGAAAGGAAATTCAAAATTGGTATATATAGAGCATTTTATACACCAGTAATTTTTTTATGGCACAGGAATTTCCCTCTTTGAGTCATGTACCTTTCTTGCTTCCATGAGTTTCTGTTTTGTTCTTTTCTAAAGGCTACTGTCCCTTCCTATTTGTAGTAGTGTTGAAAGTGGTAAGAATCTGAAAGCACTTTGTAAACCCGAATGGTAACCAGCCTTCTTAAGATAGCTTTTCCTAGAAATCGATTTAATTGTTGGACTAGTTTGGGCAGCAGAGTTCTGATTGCCATTCATTCAGGAAGACTGTGTTTCTGTTTCTGGTCCTTTCATCCACCCTTCATCTTTCACGTAACTACACAAAAGAATATTCTGAAAAGTTGTTTTTCTCACTTTTGCTTTTCAGTCCAAACTCTTATTATAGATAAGGCCTGTATTACTTGACACAAGATGACCTTTATTTAATTTCATATTTTTGCCTATTAGTGCCTAAAGAAGTTTTCCTGCATTTCTGTATTTATGTCCATATTGTTTTGCATTTTCATCAATTTTTTTTGAAATGGAGCCTCTGTCTGTCACCCAGGCTGGAGTGCAGTGGCATGATCTCGGCTCACTGCAACTTCTGCCTCCTGGGTTCAAGCAGTTCCCTGCCTCAGCCTCCCAAGTAGCTGGAATTACAGGCCCCTTCCTAATTTTTGTATTTTTAGTAAAGATGGGGTTTCACTATCTTGGCCAGGCTGATGTTGAACTCCTGACCTTGTGATCCACCTGCCTTGGCTTCCCAAAGTACTTGGATTACAGGCATGAGTCACCACACCCAGCCAACAATTTTTACTTTATATATTTTATTATTTATTTTATTTCACTTTATTTTAAAATTAAATTTTATTATTTTATTCTGCGAAGTTTTTATCATGGGCAGATGCCAGGGGGCTCAGTCCTTCTTGACAGCTGCTTTCCTCATGGTGGCCAGGATGTGCCCAGCTCCTCCTGCCTTCCCTTGGCACAGATGTTTGTCCCCACCCTTTTCTTGATGAACTTGAGGGGATGTTTGCCCTTGGAGACCATCAGTAACTTCATGCCACATATCTCTGGGATCATGTCCCGCACGAACTTAAGTGTGTTTGGTCAGGCGCCCGCTGAGGCTGTGGCTGGGCTTGCTCACGTTCTTGGTCACCTTGTTGAGGCCCACAGCTATAGGGTAGCATAGAGTCATGGCTGCTGCCCTCTAATGGCGGCAGTGGTGGAAAACTACTTTATATATATTTTAGCACTATTACTTAGTACATGAAGTTGTGTGAGTTGTGTTAGGGATCATTAAAAAAAGTGATCCTCTTTCCTCATGTGGGGATTTTACCTCTGAGATTTTACTTTGATGTAATTTCTATTTTTTTAATCTTTATCTTTTCCTCTAAAGCTTCCTAAATCTTTGTCTTAAGTGTGTCACTTGTAAACACTTAAGAAAATATATCCAAGGAGCTCTCTAATGAGTAAGCTTAATAAAAATAAAATATATTTATCGTATAACTGGTAATCTGTAATTTTAAAAATGCTTCCTTGCTGATTCTTTTTTATGTTTTCTTTGATTTCTTTCTAAATTTAAATGTATTTTCTTTACCTTTTTGAAGTATTTTTTTTTAAGAGATGGGTCTCACTCTGTTGCCAGTCTGGAGTCCAGTGACACAATCATAGCTCATTGCAGCCTGAACTTGTGGCTTCAAGCAATCCTTCTGCATTGGTCTCCCAAAGTGCTAGAATTACTGGCATGAGCCAGGGTGCTTGGCCTTCCTTAAGTAATTTGAAAGGAATTCATTGTTTTACTTCGATATTCTTAAACTTTTTAAAAAGTCTGTACCTGAATTTTTCTAATTATTTACATCAACTATCAATATTTTTTAGCTCATGTCTTTGTAACATGAGAAAATCACGAAATTTCTTTCAAGCATTTTCTCTTATTTCCTAGTTTTACCAGCGAAAGTTGGTGTAATCTGGGAATTCATAGCTGGTTTATTACTTTTAGATTATCATTTTATGTTACTCAACTTTTTTTGAGAATTATAATTTGCATTTTATCTTGAAATCATATATTTATTTAGATATAATCCTACATTTAAATTCTTTAATAACCATTACTAGTCTTTAAAACCTTTGAAAGTCTTTACAGTAGTACCCCATTAAATGAGAAATTATAGAAATAATTCATAAGTTTTAAATTGTGCACTTTTCTAAGTAGCATGATGAAATCTCACATCATATTGCTCCATCACTTTATCCCGTCACATAGACATTTTATCATCTCACAGCATCCCTAGAATAGTGAGTAGAGTACAATTAGATATTTAAAGAGAGAGACTACACAATCACTTAACTTTTATTACAGAATATTGTTGTAATATATAATCTATATATTACTGTTGACGCCCTTACTGTGCCTAATTTATAAATTAAACTTTATTATAGATATGTATGTATAGGAAAAAGCACAATATATACAGGTCTCAGTATTACCTGCAGTTTTAGGCATTCACTGGGGGTCTTGGAACATATCCCCCAAGGATGGGGGGCGGTACTACTGTATTTTAATTAATTTCCAAATAGCTGGAATATTCTTTCCCTCTTTTCCATTCATTCATTTAATGCATGTAAATAGAGACTAATTTTCCTATAGGAATATGGGTAAAGTAAAAGGAATATGTTCTTGGAGCTCATAAATCCTTATCCATTTTTTTTAATATTGCTTTTTATTTTCTCAGCATTAGAAACACAGTAGAGCATAGTTGTTAATAGGAAAGGCTCTGGAGTCAGCTTGTGTTCAAACCCACACTTGATTTTTTATTTATTTATTTATTTAGAGATGGAGTCTTGCTCTGTATAGCTGAGGCTGGAGTGCAGTAATGCAATCTCGGCTCACCACAACCTCCAACTCCTGGATTCAAGCGGTTCTCCTGCCTTGGTCTCCCAAGAAGCTGGGATTACAGGTGCTTGCCACCATGCCTGGCTAATTTTTATAGTTTTACTAGAGACGGTGTTTTGTCATGTTGGCTAGATTGGTCTTGAACTCCTGACCTCAGGTGATCCTGCCGCCTTGGCCTCCCAAAGTGCTGGGATTATAGGCATGAGCCACTGTACCAGGCCCTCATTCAATTATTTATGAGCAAGTTACCTCAACTTTTTGAGGCTGTTTTCTCATCTTTAGACTGGGGGTAATAATAGTACCTTTTTTTTTTTTGAAATGAAGTCTCACTCTGTCACCCAGGCTGGAGTGCAATGGCGTGATCTTGGCTCACTGCAACCTCTGCCTCCTGGGTTCAAGCAGTTCTCCTGTCTCAGCCTCCCAAGTAGCTGGGATTACAGGCATGCATCACCATGCCTGGCTAATTTTTGTATTTTTAGTACAGATGGGGTTTCGCCATGTTGGCCAGGCTGGTCTCTAATCCCTTTTTCATAGGGCTGTGGTAAGCTAGGTATTAAAAGGTAATGCATATTAATCACTTAGAAAAATACGTGGCTCTCAAAAAGTATTAACTGTGGTTATTATTATCAGTGCTCTTTCCTAAACAGGTGTACCACATCTAACTTGTTTTCCGCTGTTTTTCAGCATTAACACAAACACAACCACTTAATAAAAGATGAGCTGATATTGTTATAGCATATAAAAATATTTTAAATTATAATAACCATGAATATAAAAATAGCACACTAATCATAAAAACCACTTACAGAAAGGGCATGAACGCAGTAGCGTAGTTCACTTCTTCAGGTGATAGATCCAAAATTATGCAAAGTAAGGAGAGGGATTGGTTTTGTGCTGTAACCCTTTTACTTCATCTCCTTGAACCACAAAATAAGCCCAATTAGGCTTTAGCAGGTGCTAATACAGATGTTCTCTCCTCTGATAACACTCTCTCCCCTCTTTACTGCTCTTCTTCCCAGTGTTCCTGCCTTAGAGTTTCCTGGAAAGCACTACCCTTTTTTGTAGTAGTTCATTTGTTCGTTTACTTATTCATTCAGCAAATGTTTATTTTAGCTGTCTGTCACATGTCCGGCACTCTTTTGGGTATTAGAGATACAACAGTGAACAAAACTCACCAAGTTCTTTCCATGTGTTGCAAATTTCACAACTTTCTGCCTTATTACAGATGTTAGTTTGCCTGATTTCTGCTGGCTCTGTAGATGTGTGGGGTCAGATGTGTCTTCAGGAGCATGACTTGTTCTGGCTCTATACTCTCTGACATCACATGAGGAAGATTAACTTCCTTCACAGTATCCCCTCATCTGGTGAGCCTGAGAGATCCCTGTCTTTCATATTTGTATACAAACATCGTCTTTCTAGCATGGAAATACACTTTCCTCTCCTCTTGTGAATCCTGTCCTTCCTTTAAGTCTTGATATCTTCATGAAGCCTTTTTCATTATATTGTGGTATCTTCTTGTCCTTTATACTTTGTAGAACTTACTGTCTTTTCTAACTTTATCCAGTAGAAATATAATGAAAGGCATGTACATAATTTTAAATATTATGATAGCCACGTTTAGAAAGTAAAAAGAAACAGATGAAATTAATTTTAACATATTTTCTTTAATTAAGAATGAAAATATATTATTAGAATGTGTAATCAATGTGGATATAAAAACATTAAATGAAATATTTTACCTTTTTATTACTAAGTCTTCAAATTGACCTAGTCATGTTTCAAACGCTTGATAATAATGTGTGTTTAGTGGCTACCATATTGGACAGTGAAGGTCTAGTTATTTGTTTGACATGTATTATATGCGGACTCCATACATATTTTCAACTAAAGCTGAGGTTAGAGAGGCAGAGGGATAATGGATTTTTTTAAAAGATAAACTTCTGTAAGTTTCTTCTTTCTCTCCCTAACTCATTATATCTCATTGTTTATTCCTTTGATTAAATGCAAAAAAGATCAGATACATTCTCTGTATTCTTAGTAGTGCTGGCCTTTTTTTGTTGTTTCCAGAATTGGACTATTTTATTTTATTTTCCCAGGTTCACCAATTCAAATAAAATTCTCTTTGAATTTAAAAACATGGGAGCATCCCAGGAAACGATGGAATCTAGTTTTCATAAGTAATCACCAAAGTCCCTTTCAGCTTAAAGAATCTATAATCTGTGATTCTTCTGAAATTTTATAACTACTCCCAAATTAGCCAATTAATGTAGAATTTTAAAATATTTCCAAGTTAGAAGAGATTAAGCTATTTAAAAATAATTTACAACTCACCATTCACCAGGTCTCTGAATAATATATTGCCTGCCAAAAAAAAAAAAGGTAATATCAAGGATATTTTGTTCAGTTAGTGAAAAGTGGGTTAGAAATGGAAACTAATGTTTCCATTTATTATAAATCAGTATGACTTAAAAGAATCCTGTTTTGTGTGTTAGAAGGCAGATGACTCACTCCTAGGGAAGAGGCTGCCAGGCATGTAATAGACACCTAAAATAATGTAAACAGGCTGAACAGATTGATGTAAAATCCTAAACTCTTAAAAGTACAGTAGTATAGTGCCAGATGGTCTTTTATACAGGAATTTAGATATGCCAGTGAATTTAGGGAGATGCCAGTGGATTTTTTGAGAGCTCTTAATAGAATACTACTGTGAATTTCTTATAATATTATTGAAATACCCATCCCAGAAATGAGACAAATTCTGCAGGCTATATTCAAGGCAGCCATTAGGCACTGGGTAAAGCTCTATTTTTTTTTTTTTTTTTTACCAAAAACGTGGAGTAAATTGTATAAACAACATTAAAGTCATTAAGACATTGAGGAATAGTGCATGTTTTATTGCCATTGAAAAGAGTTCCAAAGTGATGATAAATTTTTCTTTTTGAGACAGAGTATTGCTCTATTGCCCAGGCTAGAGTGCAGTGGCACGATCTCAGCTGACTATGGCATCTGCCTCTCAGGCTCAAATCATCTTCCCACTTCAGCCTCCAGAGTAGCTGGGACTATGGGCATGCACCGCCACAGCCAGTTAATGTTTTTGTGATTTTGGTAGAGATGGGGTTTCGCCATGTTGCCCAGGCTGGTTTCGAATTCCTGGGCTCAAGCCATCTTCCCACCTCAGCCTCCCAAAGTGCTGCGATTACTGGCATAAGCCTGTGCCTGGCTGAAAATTTTAAATAAATATGTTTCTGAGTTTTTGTGCACGCATGCGCTCTCGCTCTCGCTCTCTCTCTCTCTGTCTCTGTCTCTCTGTCTCTCTGTCTCTCTCTCTCCCTCTCTCTTTTTGAGACAGAGTTTTGCTCTTGTTGCCCAGGCTGGAGGGCAGTGGCATGATCTTGGCTCACTGCAACCTCTGCCTCCTGGGTTCAAGCGATTCTCCAACCTCAGCCTCCCAAGTAGCTGGGATTAGGGGTGCCCGCCACCACGCCCGGCTAATTTTTTTTGCATTTTTATTAGAGATGGGGTTTTGCCATGCTCACACCTATAATCCCAGCAGTTTGGGAGTCTGAGGTGGGTGGATCACCTGAGGTCAGGAGTTTGAGGCCAGCCTGGCCAATATGCTTTATCTCTTTCTGAGACTTTGACATAAGAAGACATTTCCAAAGGTTGTATTCTGCTAATGTAGTATGGTATTTGAGAATGAGATATACCAGAGCTCACATTTTATAAGGACGACTTCATCCTTGTTATGTGCTACCCCAAACAGTGCAGTCTCAAGTGCATGCACAAAAGAAGGGCCAGTTTTCAGTGTCTACCCCATCAACATATAGACCTTCCCATGCTTGAGAGAACCACTGGTAGCTATCTACCTTTCCTTTCCTTGTCAGAATAAATTTGGGGGATACAAATATAATTTTGTTACATGGGTATATTACATAGTGATGAAATTAGGGGTTTTAGTGTATCCACCACCAGAATAATGTACATCGTACCCATTAAGTAGTTTCTCATCATCCACCGCCCCCAAACCTGCTAAGTTGCCATTGTTGGTTATTCCACACTCTACGTCTATGTATACACACCATTTAGCTCCCACTTATAAGTGAGAACATGTGTGTACCCAATTTCTTTTTTTTTTTTTAAGGACAGTCTTCCTCTGTCACCCAGGCTGATGGGATCATGGCTTGCTGCAACCCCTGCCTTCCAGATTCAAGCAATTCTTGTGTCTCAGCCTCCCAAGTTGCTAGGATTACAGGCCTGTGCCACTGTCCCAGGCTGATTTTTGTATTTTTAGTAGAGATAGGATGTCACCATGTTGACCAGGTTGCTCTCAAACTCCTGGTCTTAAGCCATCCACCTGCCTCGGCCTCCCAAAATGCTGGGATTATAGGCATGAGCCACTGCGCCCAGCTGGTATGTACCAAATTTCTGATGTTAAAGGAAAGGCAGTTATTTGTTCCCTGAAAGTTGAGCACAAAAAGAACTAAGCTTTTAGTTTTAGTTTCCAGTGATTAAGGATTTGAAAAATAGTTACTGGATAGTTCCATTTCCTTTGCTTTTTTTGTTTTGAGATGGAGTCTTGCCCTGTGCCCTGGGCTGGAGTGCGATGGTGAGATCTTGGCTCACTGCAATTTTCACCTCCCAGATTCTAGCGATTCTCCTGCCTCAGCCTCCTGAGTAGCCCGGCTAATTTTTGTATTTTTAGTGAGAGGGTTTCACCATGTTGGCCAGGCTGGTCTCGAACTCCTGACCTCAGGTGATCCACCTGCCTCGGTCTCCCAAAGTGCTGGGATTACAGGCATGAGCCACCTCACCCAGCCCTTACTTTGCTTTTAACTATGCCTGTTCATGCTGATCACATACAGTTTATCTCTATCTTGTTACTGGAATCCAGATTTCTCATTGGCTTAATTAAATTTATTGCACAAGAGGAGGCTTCCTGAAATATTTAAGCTATATTTGATTTATTAAACTACAGGTCTTTCATTTTCTTACAAATTAATTAAGAATTTGATCCACCATTCCTCTTCTGAAAAGAAAACAGTGTTTCTCTACCATTTTGGTAGAAGAGTTATTAAAAAAACAACTGTTATTTGTCTCTTTTTACAACCTGGCAAAGCACAGTGTGTAAATAGTGTTTGTTTGATCTGTAACCAAATTTAATTGTCTTGGAATATTACTTTTTGCCAAGTCTACTGCCAAGCTAATTTTATTAGGGTATAATTAACAGTTGCCAAAAAAACTGCTTGATTTGTTTCCACAGTAATTCAGAAAGAAAAAAAAAAACCATGAATTGAAAAACCAATGTTGCTTTCCTTTAAAATTGTAGATAAAATTCAAAGTTGCATATGTTAAAATTTAGAACACAGAAGTAGAAATGATCAAGTTTTGTTAACTCACTGAATAGAGTAACCCTCTTTTCTATGTCTTCTATACCTCTGTCAGAATGTTTGCAGTCATTTGCATGTATTTGAGCGAGGAGCAATGGGTAGTACAAAACAACTTCGGCATCACCATAAACTTCAGAGAAATCATTTTTCTCACAACAAAGGCAGCTCTGTGCATGTCCTTCAGTTGGCTGCCTGGAAAATGACTGCACTCGACAACTGCCAGGTCAATGTAGACGTTCATGTTAATTTTCCAAGTTGGGGAACAACATGCCTATTGTTAGGGGATAGAAACATGTGAGAGATTAGCAATGAGCAACTTTACAAACAACTAACTGAAGGAAGCTTGATTCAGTAAGAAAGGAGAAAACTGTACAGTAGCTTCACTTATTGCCTCTGCTATTCAGAGAAGCTGGAGGGGAGGAGAAAATAGATCTGGTTGATATTATTTCAGGGCTAGTTGGAAAGAGAGTAATGCACTAAAGGATATTGCTTGGAGAGATGACCCCTGCATGTGAATGTTAGAAGTGCTATGTCTGCAAGGTATGAAGCTGCATGGGATTTATTTGTATTTTTAAAAAATAGAATATAGTAATACGGCCATTTATAAGGAGTATTTCAGGACCCATGGTTTGCCAGTTTGAACTAAGTGTTACTAAACTTAATGTTTTAAGTAGATATAGTTGAGAGTGCAAATGTTAAAAAAAAAAAAAAAAGGATGGGAAAGATATTTTCTGTTCTAGTTATTTTATTTTTTTATGTAATAATGATACTTTAAACAAATTATGTTCTTTTGGATTCAAAACAAAAACACTTAAAAAATATTTAGGCTGGGCTTGGTGGCTCATGCCTGCAATCCCAACACTTTGGGAGGCTAAAACAGGAGGATCACTTGAGCTTAGGAGTTCAAGACCAGCCTGAGCAACCATAGTGAGACTCCATCTCTACTAAAAATTTGAAAAATTAGCTGGTTATGCTGGTGTACATCAGTAATCCCAGCTGTGTGGGAGGCTGAGGCTAGAGGATCACTTGAGCCCAGGAGATCAAGGCTGAAATGAGCTATGATCACGCCACTGCACTCCAGCCTAGGCTATAGAGTGAGACACTATCTCAAAAACTAGATAAATAAAAATTAAATATTTAGAAAGGCTATGTTTTCTACAATTTTGTACAGTATGCTGAATGCTGTTTTCCTTTTAAATAAAAAGCCAATAAAACATTTCTGTCAATTTTCTTGCTTGCTTTCTTTTTTTACAGAGTCTTGCTGTGTTGCTCAGGCTGGTCTCATACTCCTGGCCTCAAGCCAATCTCCCACCTTGGCCTCCTAAAGTTCTGAGATTACAGGTGTGAGACACAATGCCCGGCCTCCTATCATTTTTCTATTTCTAAGACTTTCCTAACATCCTGGTTTCACCTTTGAACCTATAACCTAGCTTACTTTCTGTATTTCTTACTTCGCTGTTCTTTCAGTATGAGTAGTAAAAGGTGTGGTCAGAGAAATGTTGCTCACTCTTCAGCTCTGGGTGCCTACCTCTTACCTTCTATTTGTGCAGTTGATGCCTGGGTATGTGGTGGTAGTTGGATGAGGGATGGAGATCAGAATAATTGCCATCATTTGTTTAATGTCTGCCATGTGGCAGGTAATGTACATAGTGTCTCATTAGTTCTCACAATAATTCTGTAAGAAAAGGCACTATTATCCTCTTTTAAAGAAGAAGAAAATGAACCTTTAAGAGATTATTTAGCTCTCCCCCAAGTCATTTAACACATTTAGTTAAGAAGTGGGGTCAGGGGATAGCAGCAATGAAAAACACAAGAATTTTTTTCAGGGATGAAACGGGAATGAAAGGCAATATCAAAGGTCTGACAATGTAACTCCCAGACCCAAGCCTCCCTGGAAAATAGAAAATGCAAAAGAAGATTAGAGCAGACTAAGTGTGGAACAATTTGGGATAAATGGAATCTGAGAGTCCTGGTGAGAAAGCGATTAAGAAAGATAGAGAAGGTTTAGAGCCCCATTTAATTTACATTTCATTGATTAACAGGAGAATGATTATTGTGAGACTTGTTAAAACTTTCACTTTGTTGGTAAAGTTTATCCTCTATTTCCCCATCGTGATTAGTAGTAGTAACCCTTAGAAAATCTTAGAACAGCCAGTGTTTATTCCAGGGACTGGGTAAGAAGGGACAAGGCTGTGTTCTTTTCTGTATTTAGCTGTGATGAACAGAGTCTCTGATCTGAGGCAGTAACTGATGTTAGTGCGGTAGGTAGCTAGCAGGTCAACTCCTGTCCGTAAGGATTTATATAAGATGAAGGTCTTGTGACCTTCCAGAAGAAACAGGAGAGGTAGAGAAGGAGGCAAAGAAACTACTTTAATACTTTGGTGACAGGGCTGCCCCCTCAGTGCCATCCTCTATCCCACTTTCTCCTTCTTCAGCTTTTGTTCTAAATCATTTCTTAGAGTCCTAGTAACCCTAGGTGTTACCTCTCACCTCATTCCAGGTCCCTTTCCTTCCAGAACCCTTGAAGTTTGAGTTTACATTTTTGGAAGGATGCCAGGGATTCGCTCAATTAGTAGATCAAGTTTGTAAGGGTTAAACTAGTAGAGGGAGACATTTTACCTGTACCTGTGCGGCCTTCCCAAAATCTGACAAATATGCAGAGCCCAAAGCTGAGTCTGGAAAGCCAGAGAGGCCTGTGAAGGTATTCTAAAACCAAGGCCTCCAAAAATAGGTTTCCAAAGCCAGGAATCAAGGGTTAGGAGAAGAGAAAAAGAGTTGCAGGTTTAGAGTAAGGGGGCAGCAGACCTGAAAACTGCCAAGAACCAGCATTACAGTTTAATAGCAGCAGAGTAATGGGAGAGCGTGTGAGGGTTGTGGAGGATGTGTGTGAAGAGGCCAGCAAAGGGGCAAGCCCCTGTTGCCTATTAGGGTAGTGAGAAGGAAGAAATGTATTCCTGACATCTCACGTTGAGATTTAGAATACACTTCTCCCTAGAAAAACAATACATACTAGATTAGATTTCTAGGCTAGCCTGCTAAAATAGTTTCCTCATAATGAACTTGAAATACAGATTCTAAGTATCATGAGAAAAATCTTGGTAGAAAACAGTGGGTTATCAAATGAACTTTCAAATTAGGTTCCACGAATAAGAGAGAATTCACCTGTATATTAGAATTAAAGAAGAGTTAGACATACTTTGATATTTTATCATGGCTTACACATATTCATTAAAATTATTTACTATTCTAAAAAAGTTTAAAAAATATAGCGACACTTTTGAAGAGTATTGGTTAGTTATTTTATCAAATATCCTTCAATTTGTCTTATCCGATATTTTCTCATAATTAGAATGAGGTTTTGCATTTTTGGCACAAAAACTACAAAATTATGTTTTCAGTATGTTGTATCAGGGTTTGTAATATTGATATGTGTTGTTATTAGTGATGCTTACTTTGATTATTTTATTACACTTGCCATCTACCAGGAAATACCTTATAGGTTGGAGGAGAGTAAGGAGAAATAACTAAGTGCAACGTGGGTTCTGATAGGATCCTAGGAAAAGGACAGTAGTGGCAAAATTGGTGAAATTAAAAGAAGGTCTGAAGTTTAGTTAACAATATTCCAGTGTTCCAATTGGTTCCAGTGTACCAACATTGATTTCCTGTTCTGGATAATTGTGCTGTGGTTATAAAAGATGTTAACATTGGGGAGGAAGAGTGAAGGAAATAAGGGTACTCCCAACGGTACTCTCTTTACTATTTTCTGTAAATCTAATATTGACTCAAAGTAAAAAGTTAAAAAATAATACTACCTAACACTTACGTAGTGCCTCCTATTTGCTACATGTACTCTGCATCTGTTAACTCTGGTTCCTTTCAACAACCCTGTGAGGGGAACTGCTGTTATCCTCATTTGACATATGAGGAGACCTAGGTACAGAGAGGTAAGAAGCATGTCCAATGTCACATGGCTGTGAATTGGTCACATAGTTAGAAAGTGGCTGAGTTGGGATTTAAACTGAGACATTTTGGATCCAGAAATCGATTACAGCATACTGGCTTTCAATGTGCAGTATATGCACATAGTTTAAAAAAAATCACATATAGTCTTCTCTGAAGCAATCTCTGTTACAAGTTTTTTGGCTTTTCCTTTAATCCTTCAAAGAAGAATTTACCCTTAAACATTGATAGCAAAGCAACTCACTTTGGTTTTTATTTATAATATTCAAACTATGCTATGACCATGTTTTGTTCTCTTTCAGAATCTCTTCGTGGCATGCTAACAATTGTAGATAGCAGCTGTGTTGGAAACTAGGGAATTTCATCTAAGTTGGCCAATGTCTGTAATTGATTTCTCATAACTACTGTGTACAGTCTGTACAGTATGATTAAGTAGACTTAAACTTCATTCGGAATTTAACCAAATTCTGCATTTGCTCTCATGACTATTTTTATTAGTATGGGTGGCTTTTTCTTTTTACTATTGAAATTACATATTTTTTTAACTCAACAACTGCCAACTGTTGTAACAATGGCTTTGTTTGTAGTCTTTAAAATTGAAGAAAGAGTACAATGTGAATTACTATACATTGGACCTCTGGAAGTCTGAATGAATTGGTTGATTTTGGTCTGATTAGTATACCTAATGTAAAGACTGAACTTCCTTCATTTGCCAGAGGTAGAAAGTTTCACAAGGTACTGGTTACTCTAAAGGAAGACTAACTGACTTAAATAGAAAGTTGATTAAATGCATATATTGACAGTTACTGACTCAGTAAGCTTCATAATTCTAGGAATTAATCAGTGCTGATTCATATGTTTAGATAGTTTCATGTCTGTCTTTCTGTTTCTTGAGCCAAAAAATAAAAAGAAAACCAATATTTAAGAGGTGAGAAAAGTAACAGAAATTTCCTATTTGTCCACATGCCCACAAACACAACAAGCCTTTAGTCTTTACTGCAGAAGCAGTTTGTCTTTCTTTTCAGAGTTAGGCCGTTTTTTTCCTGTGTGTTGAATTAAAGTTTGTAAACAGCAGGAATTGTGACTTGTTAAAAGAAAAACCTTAGGCAAATTAAATTTAGCAGAGCTTAATTGAGCAAAGAATGATTTGTGAATTAGGCAACCTCTGAACCAGAATAGAGGGGCTCCAGAGCAGCTGCATGGTGAAAGATTATGGACAGAAAAAGGAAAGTGATGTAGAGAAAATGGAGGTGAGGTACAGAAGCAGCCGGATTGATTACAGCTTGAAGTTTGCCTTATCTGAGCATAGTTTGAACAGTTGGCTGCCCTTGATTGGCTGAAACTTGGTGATTGGCGCAAGAGTAGGTCACATTCTGTTTATGTTTCCAGTTAGGTTATAGTTCACTGTGTATGGAGAAGCCTTTAGGTTATAGTTCACAATGTAGGGAGAAACTTTTAGACTGAAGTTAAAATATGTAAAGTGACAGCTTTAGGCTAAACTTAATTTAGCAGACTTTTCTGTTGCTTTTGGATTGGTGGTGCAGGGGAAGAATCCAATAGCAGATATTTGCTTTGGAAGGTCCAAAGATCAGTGTTACTTTTGTTTTCTTGCTGTCTTCTCCTTATTTTATCTTGTTTTTAAAAAAATAGTTGTACTTGCATCTTTAGTCCTTTTCGCTATCCTTACTTTTTAATTGACTATAATATGAAATTGAATTTAAAAAAGTAACTGAAGGCTGGGTACAGTTGCTCACACCTGTAATCCCAGCTCTTTGGGAGGCCGAGGCTGGTGGATCACAAGGTCAGGAGTTCGAGGCTAGCCTGGCCAATATAGTGAAACCCTGTCTCTACTAAAAAAATTATGAAAACTAGCCAGGCATGGTGGTGGGTACCTGTAGTCCCAGCTACTCAGGAGGCTGAGGCAGGAGAATTCCTCGAACCCAGGAGGCGGAGGTTACAGTGAGCTGAGATTGCACCACTGCCTTCCAGCCTGGGCGATCCAGAGGGCAACTTTGTCTCAAAAAAAAAAATCTGTAAAATTTATTTTTAAAAGTTTATTTCTTGGTCTTGCATTTAAAAGGCGGTGAGTTGAATCTTTCTTCTTTCTTTAACTAAAAAAAAAAAAAAAAAAAAAAAAAAAAAAAAAACAACTGTAATTAAATGGCTTTTTGCTTAAATATATTCCCAACTGATTTTTCCCCTTGTAAGTACCTCAAAGGAAAAAGAAATGTCCTTTGAGTACTCTTATTACATATTCAGGCAATCCCAATTTGTATGGACAACTGAATTAAAGTAGCAAGTGACTCTGACAATTTAGAGAAAGGACGTTAGTAAAGTTTAGTAGCATGAAGCACAGGAGAATTTACTTAAGGGAAAAAGCCAAACTTATAAAAATACGCATTGGTGAACTATCAAGTTTGTATGTGTCTGACAGAAATGAAGAATCTAGAATAAACCACTGGCCAAACAGAAGTTAGATATGTAACACTAACACATAAAATTGGCGAAGAGGATGTTGGTGGGTTTACATGGAAGAAATTTGTTTGTGAGTCACTGGTTAGGAAATCAGAACCTACTTTTCTGTACATATTAAAGGGTGAGGGTGATTGTTCAACCTAAGAGGTCCCCCCAGAGCAAGGAACCTTGGCTGATTCATCTTCCATCTCATCCTATTGCCTTGCATGAAGTGTAAGGTCTTAATAAACTCATTTCTGTAGTTCCTGGCTTATAAAGTCTAATTAACGTATAAAATATTCCAGATTCAAGCCTTTATCCTATATTCTTCTTAACCTGCTGATGTCAGATATTTTTCTATTTTGGAACATAATACTGTTGTGGAATATTGTGGAATCGTAAGTTACTGATTAAGTTACTGATACTCATAAGTACACTGGTAGTATATAACCAAGCCCAAATAATCCTTTTTATTTTATATCTAGTTTGATTTCTTTTGGCCTTTGACAAGCAACTGTTTTCTCTCTCATGAAAATCTCTCTTCTTGAAGCTTCTTATTCTCCTTCTTAATCTCCTTGAAATCTTGTCTCTCTCTGCAACTAAATGCCAGTATTCTCTAGGGTATTATGCAAGCCTACACACCTATCGGCTAACATGGTAGACAGAATAATTGTTCCCCAAAGATGTCCATGCTCTAATCCCTGGAATCTGTGTCTTTATTATATTACATGGCAAAAGGAACACTGGAGTTAATTATGGGCCTCAAAATATGTGTGTGTATACACACACACACACACACATTGGTGGACTCCATGTAATCACATGGCACTTAAAAGTGGAAGAGTAAAACAGTAAGTTATAGAGATGCCGTGGAAGAGCCAGGGGGTATTTGAATACGAGAGAGATTCCATTTGCTGTTGTTGGCTTTGAAGATGGAGAAAGAGGACCACAAACCAAGGAATGTGGGTGGCCTCTGGAGTCTGTGAATAGCCCTCAGCTGACAGTCAACAAGGAAACACAGGTCTCAATCTTAAGGCTTCAAGGAACTGGATTCTGCTAACAACCTGAATGAGCAAAGAAATGGATTCTTCTTTAGACCCTCAGAAAATAACTTAGCCCTGCCAACACCTTGATTTTAGCCTAGGGAGGACTATGTTAGTTAGGCTTCTGATCTAGGAACTTTAAGTTAAGAAATGTATATTATTTTAAGCCACTGAGTCATGATAATTTGCCACAGCAACAGTAACAAACGAATGCAGCTAATGACTCTCAAATTTAACTTACTATCTCAGGTCTTTCTCTGAACTATAAAGTCAGTTACCTGTTGGCATCTGGCTGGGACCTCAAACTTGTTACGGTGAGATAAAACTCTTTTCCCTAAAACCTGCTCATATTTTTTGTCTTGGTTATGTTGCTCCTAATCATTGAGACTCCTTAGCCAGAAATACTGGGCTCAGTTTAAATTCCTTCATTTCTCATACGCTATTTCTCTACACATCCCTACCTTGTGTAATTGATATCAAATCATTTTGATTTGGGGTTTATCACCACTGATTTAGGTCAAGCTCCCATCACTTTTCACCTGGATTTATCGGATAATCTCCCAAAACATCTTCCTGCCTCTAGTTAAAATGTCTTGATAATTCATTCTTCTGTTCTATGAAAGTGATCTTTTCAATCAGATTATGTTTCTCCCATGCTTCATGGTTTCCCATTGCCATTTCAGTTAAGTTCCAGCTTGTAAACATTATACACAAGGCTCTTTATGATGTGGTTCCACTTTTCTCCCCAGCTTTAACTCTTTTTGTTCTGTAAAATGTATCATGCTGTCTAGATGATACGTTTTACCGAACACAAGGAGTTAAAAGTTCAAAAGAATGCAATGTATTATGTATGCCATCAGTGCCTTGTACATACTTTTTTATCTGCCTGGACGGCTCTCGTTTCTTTGTTTCCTGACTGGACTTCTTTGGTCTTCAACTGAATTGTCACTTTAGTTAGGGTCTCAGTAAATGTTGGTTTAAAGAGTGAATGAGAAGAATGCCAAAGAATAAGGATTGTGAACCACTGAAGTGGATTTCTACACGAATTTCTAGAGTCTGTTTCCCTAAAGGACAATTTTAGATGGCAATGTTTCTGGAATAGTTTGAAGGTAGCCTTTTGTCAGTTTTATATAAATGCTAAGAAGAAAGCATTCGAGTTTGATATTTGGAGGAGAAGTAGATGGGAACTCACTGGAGAGTTACTTCAGAAGAGAAAGTCATTATGGATGATGGTCTCATGTAAGAAAGCTACCAGACCTACTCATGTAATCATCCACTGTTCTTATTTGCAAGAGGGATTATCCCTTTTAGTTTTGCTTCCCATTTTTTAAAAGCTAAGATTTCCCGTTCTGGAGGGAGTAAGCTTAGATTAAAAAGCGTTAAGTATCTTTAGTTTTCTTTTAAATTTGACTGATGTTCTAATGATAGTTACTTCATGGGGGTTTCCAACCTTGGGAAAAAAGTTGATAACTAAACTTTTTTTTAGGTTTATTATGAGGACTGTACAGTTTAATCAATATAAAATTGTACAGTGCCTTGTGTGTAAGTAGTCAATAAAGTCTAGCTGTTAATAGTTATAAAGTATCATTATTGCTAGGTATTTAAAAATGATCCACCATTTTGCAGAGACTTAAACATCACCTATATGAAGAGTCCCTGCTATTGCATGTTAGGCCACATGTTTGAAAATGAATGAAAATGGTAATTAAGGAGGAGGCAAAGAACAAGTTCCTATTTCCATTTAGTTGGAGGAAGCATATTAGGGGAGAATCTTTGCCGCTCTTAAGGACAGAAGATATATAAATTGGTAGCCTTTGTAGAGACAAAGTAGAAAGAGAGACGAATTCACAAAGATGAGGAGGTGAATAATGAAGGAAATGAAAGGTAAGAAGTTTACTTTTAAGGAAAAGAAGAGTGGATAGTGGAAACAGAAAAATAATAAGATAGGCCATGGTGGTGGCTCATGCCCGTAATCCTGGCACTTTGAGAGGCTGAGGCAGGCGGATCACTTGTCAGGAGTTCAAGATCAGCTGGCCAACATGGCAAAACCCCGTTTCGACTAAAAATACAAAAATTAGCTGGGCCGCTTGGGAGGTTGAGGCACGAGAATCGCTTGAACTTGGGAGGCGGAGGTTGCAGTGAGCTGAGATCACGCCAGTGCACTCCAGCCTGGGTGGCAGAGCAAGACTCGGTCTCAAAAAATAAATAAAAAGATAAATAATTGTGAGCTATCACAAGAATGCCATTAAAACTGTATTAGTTACGACGGTGCTAGCTACTATAACATAAAAATGCTGAAATATCAGTGGCTTAACACAAAAGTATTTTCTGCTTATGTCCCAGCCTAGTAGAGCAGTTCTTGGTTAGGCAGCTCTCTTTCTTAGGAATAGCTAAGCTCTTGATTACATTAGCCATGCCCAGGGACGGTTTTGTTTTATTCTTCGTATTATGTAAATGCTCACCTACTTAATAGTGCCCCTTCCATGGATTTAAAAAGGAAATGAACAGGGCCAAAAGTGAAAATTTTTCTTTCTTTTCTTCCCTTCTACAGAGGAAGGAATAACTTCTACAGGGCCTTTGCAACTGGTAAATCAGAACTTGTTTACCTGTGTTTGTGTCCTCAATTCAGAAGGTCCTGTTTTGGTCATTTTGGACATCTTAAAGCTGATAAATGCATAACAGTAGATCATTTTCCATCCCATTTAAACTCTTTTCTTAAATTTATGTTAATTAATCAACAGATTTTCGTATTATATGGAGAAAAATGCAGCTAAAAATATTTGAGGAGAAGTAATCTTGAATGGAAGGAGACAATAGTTGAGAGGGGTATGGAGAATGAATGAAAGAAGGAATACTGGGCTGCCTCTGGCTTGGCACTTCTAGAGTCTGTACAGGCCTGGCATCATGGGAATTGGGTTAGTGTACTCTTTGAAGACCACTCAGTCCTGCTTACTCCCAGGACTTTAATGAGGCCTAACTGCAATCTGTTTCTAACCACCATCCTACCTATGGCATGTTACAGTACGTCAACATGATAGAGGCACAGTTAATAGAGCCAAATGATTTCCTAGAAATTTCTCACAGCAAAGGTAGTGGTTGCAGGTATCAATTCTACCTTTAATCTTGTAATTTCAGTCATTGTTATTATCATAGATAAAATTGAAAGGGATATGAAGACTTACATGGATGGCATGGACACACCCTTTACCTCTCTGGCCTCATTTTCTATACTTTACACTCAGCCCCAGGCACCTCTGAGCCATCCTGATTTTCGTCAGGCATAGTAGGCAGGCTCTATATTCTAGCTCAGTGTTGTCCAAAAGAAAGAAAATGTAAGGCTGGGTGCATTGGCTCACACTTGTAATCTAAGCAATTTAGGAGGCCTAGGTGGGTGGATCATGAGGTCAGGAGTTCAAGACCAGCTTGGCCAACATAGTGAAATCCCGTCTCTACTAAAAATACAAAAAATTAGCCAGGTTTGGTGATGTGATACTCAGGAGGCTGAGGCAGGAGAATCACTTGAACCTGGGAGGCAGAGGTTGCAGCGAGTGGAGATCACGCCACTGCACTCCAGCCTGGGTGACAGAGCAAGACTTAATCTCAAAAAAAAAAAAAAAAAAAAAAGAAAGAAAATGTGAGCCACATACGTAGTTTTAAGTTTTCTAGTAGCTCCATATCAAAAGACAAAAAGAAGCAAGTGAAAATAATTTTAATAACTTATTTCGCCAAATATTAATGGGATGTTTCATCATTTTTTTCAAACTATATGTTTGAAATCCTGTATTTTGCACAGACAGTAGCATTTCTTATTTGGATACTAAGTTTCTGTTAGAAATACTTGATCTATATTTATATTTTATATAATTTATGATTGAACTAGAGATTTACATGCCTGAGTTGTTCCAAATATACTCAAAATTTTCACAATAAATCAATTATTAGTTTTTAAATTTAAATTAAATGCAATTAAAAATTCATTTTTACAAACCAAGTCATATTTCAAATGCTCAGTAGCTAGTGGTGGCTAGCGGCCATTGAACAACACACTTCTAGCTATTCTCTCTGTAAGGAATGCTTTTCTTCAGCTAATCACTTAAGTTTAAGCCCCTTACCTCCTTCAGGTTTTTACTAAATTTCACTCTCTCAGTGAGACCTATCTTGACCACTAGATTTGATGCCATAGTGTTCCCCAGCGCCCCACACTTCACACTTCTCCATTCTTACTTTATCTCTTTCACTGCATAATTACTAATTTATCATTTTCATAGTTTATTGCATCCCTCCCTTTTCTCTACTACTTGATGGATATAAGCTCTCTGGAGGCAGGGATTTTTATTTTGTTCACTGATACATCCCAACACCTAGAATAATGCTTTGCCTGTAGTAGGTGCTCAATAAACATTTGTAGATTAAATGTAATGAATGAATGAATCATTGTAAAAACTTACAAATAAACATATACTAGATTCAAGATATAGTTCAGAAAGTTAAAAACATCATTGACCAAATCTCTCCTAAATACATCTTGAATACACTCTCTGTACCTTATACCATTTTAAGTTTGGAGGAGTGGGTAGAGAAATGAGGAGTACAAAGAAGCTTATAATCTGTAGTTCGGAAGACAAGATTCACAAATAGAAAATATTAAAAAATGCTGAATTTTGATGAAAAAATTAGAAAATCGACTTACAATAAAGTCTTTTTCATTGTGTAGTATATATTCCTTTGAGAATTTCCCAATAGGTATTTATATATATATATATTTTATTACACTTTAGGTTCTGGGGTACATGTGAAGAACATGCAGAATTGTTGCATAGGTACCTACATGGCAATGTGGTTTGCTGCCTCCATCACCCTGTCACCTATGTTTGGCATTTCTCCTCATGTTATCCCTCCCCAACCTCCCTATCCCCCGCTGTCCCTCCCCTGTTCCCCCACAACAGGCCCCAGTGTGTGATGCTCCCCTCCCTGTGTTCATGTGTTCTCATTGTTCAACACCCACCTATGAGTGAGAACAAGCAGTGTTTGATTTTCTGTTCTTGTGTCAGTTTGCTGAGACTGATGGTTTCCAGATTCATCCATGTCCCTACAAAGGACATGAACTCATCGTTTTTTCTGGCTGCATAGTATTCCATGGTGTATATATGCCGCATTTTCCCTGTCCAGTCTATCATCCATGGGCATTTGGGTTGGTTCCAGGTCTTTGCTATTGTAAACAGTGCCGCAGTGAATATACGTGCGCATGTGTCTTTATAATAGAATGATTTATTATCCTTTGGATATATATCCAGTAATGGGATTGCTGAGTCAAATGGAATTTATATTTCTAGGTCCCTGAGGAATCACCACACTGTCTTCCACAATGGTTGAACTAGTTTACCCTCCCACCAACAGTGTAAAAGTGTTGCTATTTCTCCATTCCTCTCCAGCATCTGTTGTCTCCAGATTTTTTAATAATCGCCGTTCTAACTGGCGTGACATGGTATCTCAGTGTGGTTTTATTTTGCATTTCTCTAATGACTAGTGATGATGAACATTTTTTCATGTTTGTTGGCCTCATAAATGTCTTCTTTTGAAAAGTGTCTGTTCATATCCTTTGCCCACTTTTGAATGGGTTTGTTTGTTTGTTTATAAATCTGTTTTAGTTCTTTGTAGATTCTGGATATTAGCCCTTTGTCAGATGGGTAGATTGCAAAAATTTTTTCCCATTCTGTTGGTTGCGGTTCACTCTAATGATTGTTTCTTTTGCTGTGCAGAAGCTCTAGAGTTTAATTAGATCCCATTTGTCTATTTTGGCTTTTGTTACCAATGCTTTTGGTGTTTTGGTCGTAAAGTCCTTGCCTATACCTGTGTCCTGAATGGTTTTGCCTAGGTTTTCTTCTAGGGTTTTTATGGTTTTAGGTCTCATGTTTAAGTCTTTAATCCATCTGGAGTTAATTTTAGCATAAGGTATCAGGAAGGGGTCCAGTTTCTGCTTTCTGCATATGGCTAGCCAGTTTTTCCAATACCATTTATTAAACAGGGAATCCTTTCCCCATTGTTTGTTTTTGTCAGGTTTGTCAAAGATCAGATGGTTGTAGATGTGTGGCATTGCCGCTGAGGCCTCTGTTCTGTTCCATTGGTCTATATCTCTGTTTTGGTACCAGTATCATGCTGTTTTGATTACTGTAGCCTTGTAGTATAGTTTGAAGTCAGGCAGCATGATACCTCCAGCTTTGTTCTTTTTGCTTAGAATTGTCTTGGCTATGTGGGCTCTCTTTTGGTTCCATATGAAGTTTAAGGTGGTTTTTCCAGTTCTGTGAAGAGGGTCATAGGTAGCTTGATGGGGATAGCATTGAATCTATAAATTACTTTGGGCAGTATGGCCATATTCACAATATTGATTCTTCCTAACCATGAGCATGGGAAGTTTTTCCATCTATTTGTGTCCTTTCTTATTTCCTTGAGAAGTGGCTTATAGTTCTCCTTGAAGAGGTCCTTTACATCTTTTGTTAGTTGTATGCCTAGGTATTTTATTCTCTTTGTAGCAATTGTGAATGGCAGTTTGTTCTTGATTTGGCTCTCTTTAAGTCTGTTAATTGGTGTATAGAAATGCTTATGATTTCTGCACATTGATTTTGGATGCTGAGACTTTGCTGAAGTTGCTTATCGGTTTCAGGAGATTTTGGGCTGAGACGATGGGTCTTCTAAATATACAATCATGTTGTCTGCAAATAGAGAAAATTTGACTTCCTCCTTTCCTAATTGAATACCCTTTATTTCTTTTTCTTGCCTGATTGCTCTGGCTAGAACTTCCAATACTATATTGAATAGGAGTGGTGAGAGAGGGCATCCTGGTCTAGTGCCAGATTTCAAAGGGAATGCTTCCAGTTTTTGCCCATTTGGTATGATGTTGGTTGTGGGTTTGTTGTAAATAGCTTTTATTATTTTGAGATACGTTCCGTTGATACCTAGTTTCTTGAGCCTTTTTAGCATAAAGGCTGTTGAATTTTGTAAAGGCCTTCTCTGTATCAATTGAGATAATCATGTGGTTTTTGTCTTTGGTTCTGTTTATGTGGTGGATTACGTTTATAGACTTGCATGTGTTGAACCAGCCTTGCATCCCTGGGATGAAGCCTACTTGATCGTGATGGATAAGCTTTTTGATGTGCTGTTGCAATCAGTTTGCCAGTATTTTATTGAAGATTTTTGCATCTATGTTCATCATGGTTATTGGCCTGAAGTTTTCTTTTTTTTGTTGGGTCTCTGCCAGATTTTGGTATCGGGATGATGTTGGTCTCATAAAATGATCTGAGAAGGATTCCCTCCTTTTGGATTGTTTGGAATACTTTCAGAAGAAGTGGTACCAGCTCCTCTTTGTATGTCTGGTAGAATTCGGCTATGAACCTGTCTAGACCTGGGCTTTTTTTGGTTGGTAGGCTATTAATTGCTGCCTCAACTTCAGCCCTTGTTATTGGTCTATTCAGGGTTTTGATTTCTTTCCGGTTTAGGCTTCAGAGGGTGCAAGTGTCCAGGAATTTATCCATTTCTTCTAGGTTTACTGGTTTTTATACATAGAGTTGTTTGTAGTAATCTGTGATAGTAGTTTGTATTTCTGTGGAATCTGTGATTATATCCCCTTTATCGTTTTTATTGCATCTATTTGATTCTTCTCTCTTCTTTTTTGTTAATCTGACTAGTGGTCTGTCTGTTTTGTTGATCTTTTCAAAAAGCCAGCTCCTGGATTTATTGATTTTTTGAAGGGTTTTTTATGTCTCTATCTCCGTCAGTTTTGCTCTGATCTTAGTTATTTCTTGTCTTCTGCTAGGTTTTGAGTTTTTTTGATCTTGCTCCTCTAGCTCTTTCAATTTTGATGATAGGGTGTCGATTTTAGATCTTTCCTTGCTTCTCAGGTGAGCATTTATTGCTATAAACTTTCCTCTAGACATTGCCTTAAATGTGTCCCAGAGATTCTGGTACGTTGTGTCTTTGTTCTTGTTGGTTTCGAAGAACATCTTTATTTCTGTCTTCATTTCATTGTTTATCCAGTCAACATTCAAGAGCCAGTTTTTCAGTTTTCATGAAGTTGTGCGGTTCTGAGTTAGTTTCTTAATCCTGAGTTCTAATTTGATTGCACTGTGGTCTGAGAGACTGTTTGTTATGATTTCCGTTCTTTTGGATTTGCTGAGGAGTGATTTACTTCCAATTATGTGGTCAGTTTTAGAGTAGGTGTGTTGTGGTGCTGAGAAGAATGTATATTCTGTGGATTTGGGGTGAAGAGTTCTGTAGATGTCTGTTAGGTTTCCTTGTTCCAGATCTAAGTTCAAGTTCTGGATATCCTTGCGAATTTTCTGTCTCATTGATCTGTCTAATATTGACAGTGAAGTGTTAAAGTCTCCCACTATTATTGTGTGGGAGTCTAAGTCTCTTTGTAGGTCATTAAGAACTTGCTTTATGTATCTGGGTGTTCCTGTATTGGGTGCATATGTATTTAGGATCGTTAGCTCATTTTGTTGCATTGATCCTTTTACCATTATGTAACGCCCTTCTTTGTCTCTTTTGATCTTTGTTGGGTTAAAGTCTATTTTATCAGAGACTAGGATTGCAACCCCTGCTTTTTTTTTTTTTTTCTCTTCATTTGCTTGGTAAATCTTCTTCCATCCCTTTATTTTGAGCCTGTGTGTGTCCTTGCATGTGAGATGGGTTTCCTGGATTCAGCCCACCGACGGGTTTTGACTTTTTATCCAATATGACAGTTTGTGTCTTTTGACTGGGGCATTTAGCCCATTTACATTTAAGGTTAACATTGTTCTGTGTGAATTTGATTCTGCCATTTTGATGCTAGCTGGTTGTTTTGCCCATTAGTTGACGCAGTTTCTTCATTGTGTCGATACTCTTGACCATTTGGTACGTTTTTGGAGTGGCTGGTACTGGTTGTTTCTTTCTATGTTTAGCGCTTCTTTCAGGAGCTCTTGTAAGGCAGGCCTGGTGGTGACAAAGTCTGTGCAATTGTTTGTTTGTAAAGGATTTTATTTCTTTTTTGCTTATGAAGCTTTGTTTGGCTGGATATCAAATTCTGGGTTGAAAGTTCTTTTCTTTAAGGGTGTTGAATATTGGCCCCCACTCTCTTCTGGCTTGTAGGGTTTCTGCTGAGAGATCCACTGTGAGTCTGATGGGCTTCCCTTTGTGGGTAACCCAACCTTCCTCTCTAACTGCCTTTAGCATTTTTTCCTTCATTTCAATTCTGGTGAATCTGACAATTATGTGTTTTGGGGTTGCTCTGCTTGAGGAATATCTTTGTGGTGTTCTCTGTATTTCCTGGGCTTGAATATTGGCCTGCTTTTTTAGGTTGGGGAAGTTTTCCTGGATAATATCCTGAAGAGTATTTTCCAGCTTGGATTCATCCTCTCTGTCACATTCAGGTACACCTATCAAATGTAGATTAGGTCTTTTCACATAATCCCATATTTCTTGGAGGCTTTGTTCATTTCTTTTCACTCTTTTCTCTCTAGTCTTGCCTTCTCATTTTATTTCATTAAGTTGATCTTCAATCTCTGATATCCTTTCTTCTGCTTGGTTGATTTGTCTATTGAAACTTACGTATGCTTTGTGAAGTTCTTGTGTTGTGTTTTTCAACTCTATCAGATCATTTATATTCTCTAACCTGTTTATTCTCATTAGCACTTCATCAGACTTTTTTTCCCAAAGTTGTTAGTTTCTTTGCATTGGATTATAACATGTTCTTTTAGCTCAGAGAAATTTGCTATTACTCACCTTCTGAAGCCTGTTTCTGTCAATTCATTAGACTCATTCTCCATCCAGCCTTGTTCCCTTGCTGGTGAGGAGTTATGATCCCTTGGAGGAGGAGAGGCATTCTGGTTTTGGGTGTGTTCATCCTTTTTACACTGGTTTCTTCCCATCTTTGTGCATTTATCTACCTGTGGTCTTTTATAGTTGGTGACTTTCGGATGGGGTCTCTGAGTGGACGTAATTTTTGTTGATGATGAAGTTATTTCTTTCTGTTTTTTAGTTTTCCTTCTCACAGTCAAGCCCCTCTGCTGTAGGACTGCTGGAGGTCCACTCCAGACCCTGCTTTCCTGGGAATCACCTGCAGTGGCTGCAGAACAGTAAGGGTTTCTGCTAGTTTCTTCTTCTCTTATCTCAGTTCTAGAAGGATACCTGCCGGATGTCAGCCTGAGCTCTCCTTTATGAGGTGTCTCTTTGGATATACGGGGGTCAGAGAGTACTTGAGGAGACAGTCTAAGCTTTATAGCAGCTCAAGTGCTGAGCTATGAGCTCCGTTGTTCCGTTCAGAGCTGCGGGCAGGTATGTTTTAAGTCTGCTGCAGTGGAACTCATAACCACCTTTTTTCCCAGGTGCTCTGTCCTGGAAAGGTGGGGCTTTATTTATAAGTTCCTGATGTTCTGCTGCCTTTTTTCAGAGATGCCCTTCCCAGCTAAGAAGTAGCCTAGTTAAAGTCTGCCAGCAGAGGCGTTGCTGAGCTGCTGTGGGCTCTACCCAGCTGCTGTGTGAACTTCCTTGTGGTGTTGTTTATAGAGATATAGTTAGAACTGCCTTGGTAGTGATGGTCTGCCTCAGTAATGACAGACTGCCTCAGTAATGGTGGATTGCCTCGGTAATGGTGGACTGCCTCAGTAATGGCGGACTGCCTTGATAATAGCTGATGCCCTTCCCCCAGCTGAGCTGGACCATCCCGGGTCCAGCTGTGCTTGCTGTGAAACTCTCAATCCAGAGTGTTTCAGATTGCTGGTCTTTATGGGGGTAGGACCCACTGAACCAAATCACCTGGCTCCCTGTTTCAGCCCCCTTTTTTTCCATTGAATGGGCAGCTCTGTCTGCCAGGCATTCCAGGTGCCAGCTGAAATGGCTGCCTAGATTTGTGTGAGTTTTTGTGCAGAGACCTGCTGTGCCAACTGAAACAGAGGTGCCAGAAACTCGTGGTACTTTTCAGCCCAGGAAGCTGCTTGTCTGTGGATAATAACTCGTAATAACTCGTTTGGAAATGCAGTGATCACTCACCCTCTGTGTTGTTCTTGCTGGGAACTGCACTCCAGAGCTGTTCCTATATGGCCATCTTGGATCTGCCCTCCCCAGTAGGTATTTAAGTAGTTATATATTTATTTATCATTAACTATTTGACAGAGACTTAGAAGACATAAAAACAAGAAAGCTAAAAATATTATAATGCCTGCACTTGAAAATTACTTTAAAACAATGATAGTGAAAGATGGAAGAATTTTGGCATTAAACATTGAATTTATACAAATCTTTTAGAGATTCATGTATAAAACAAAGTTCTGAGGACAAATTATTTTGAACCTGGAAATATGTAATAGCCAAACTGTTCATTAGATTCACATTTCAAAAATGAAAGCACTGAAAATGTTTATCTTCCATGTATTCTTCTTAAGGAAATAATTTCAGAATATATTCCTACAAAACAAAGACAAATATGAATCAAAAAGCTGCAGATGCAGTAGCATGAGACAAAAAATAAATTTAAAAATACAACAAAGAAGCACTGTTGAATACAAGAAATAGAAAAAGTACCCAAGGGTTCAATTGAAAGATTTTCTAGTCTTCTAGTTGTTGCCCTGGAAAGCAGTTGGTCCAGATTAGAACTGGTCTTCAAGAATAAGAACAAAATGGATTCCAAGCAATAGAATTGGAAATAGAAGCACAGTAGATGTATGATGGAGACAATATTACTTTTCCCAACAACCACCACTATCACCACTACCATCACCACCAAAAAAGGCACTCAGAAACTAAAGGAAAAATTAAAAATTTTAATGATCTAAATATGAAAGAGACAAAAGTGGGATGTGATTTTAAGGGATTAGTGGAGTATGGCAAAGAAGTTTACATTTGATCTTGACATAAAGATGTTTTGTTTTGAGTGTGAATACTGATCATGACATTGGAACAGCAAAGATGGAAATAAAATCTTAACTTGTGCCTTGTGTTTATACTAAAGAGTATATACCTGGTTGCAATAAACTTGCAGTAAACTGCATTTTTTATTTTTAATTTTAGAATAGACCTGTACTTAAAGCATGGCTACAGAACAGAAAGCAAATGTTACTACGTTTTGACAACCTAAAGATAAAAGAACTACTGATGGAAGTTGGGAGGTGAAAGGCAGAAAGGTGATGAAGGGAAGGGTAACAGTGCTAACGTCCTCTTATTACAAAATAAGTACCAAGAAGAGAATATTGAAAATGGATGCTTAAAAATGTAGTAAAAATATTGTTTTAATTATAGTGTTGGTAGAAAGATGGGAGTTGGAATACTGAGTAAAAAAAATTTTTTTTGAGACAGGGTCTCACTCTGTTGCCCAGGCAGGAGTGCAGTGGTGAGATCATGGGTCACAGCAACCTCCACCTCCCAGGTTCAAGCAATTCTGCCTCAGCCTCCCTAGAGCTGGGATTACAGGCACCTGCCACCATGCCTGGCTAATTTTTGTATTTTTAGTACAGACAAGGTCTCACCATGTTGACCAGGCTGGTCTTGAACTCCTAAGCTCAAATGATCTGCACATCCCAGCCTCCCAGAGTGCTGGGATCACAGGTGTGAGTGATAATAGCCATAGTGGTGGTGAGTTCAATCAATGAGGCAGTGTTTGCAAAGCAAAAATTGTGAGGAGTACCTCTTATCACCACAAAGTTCAAAAACAATCACAAGTAGGGCAGGCTGACTAAATGCTTTTGTACTGAATCATTTAATATCTTGCATTTGTGTGATTATTGTATGCTTTAGGAATTTTTATTATGTAATAATTGGTATTCATTCATTCATTTCCAAACCTGTTTACCTAACATGATCATCTTTGAAATGTGAGTGGAAACCATAATCCCTGGAGAAAACCCACACAGACATGGGGAGAATGTGCAAACTCCACTCAGACAGTGACCCTGGCTGAGAATCTTGTCTGTTTCTCATTAATGTTACAGTGAAATGGTCTTATTCAAGGACCTGCTGTACCTCCCACACTCTGATACAGCCCTCCAGGACACACACACATACACACACACACACAATCTCCCTCTCTCTCTTTGAAATCACTTCCATAGAGACTCCTTGTCCTTGATAAGAATGTGTGTCTCTCACTGCAACAGGGGGAAAGAAAGTTGAGAATTAAAGCCTTGAGGCCTAAAATCTACCAATAGGATGTTTCCACAAATATAATAACATATTACATTGTAATAATATATACATATATGAATATGTTGCATTATATAACATCAATTATCAAATATAATAAAGCAATATAATAATTATATATTGAATGTTATAAGGATAATCTGCATTATTTTGAAATACTAAATATGTATTTCATTCCCTTTATAAAGTCTGTCTGTACTGCAATCACCTTTAACATTATGATTAGTGGTCTTGTAATAACCTAACTTGTGTTAGCCTAACTGACTCCATCTTAGCAGTAAGCTCCAGCTTAGCTTTTCCCTCTCTGCCACAGCCCTCACAGGTACATTACTGGGTCAGGCTGCACTCAAAGCTTTGAACTCTTCAGAGTGGTTCACACTGTTCACAGTACCTGTAACCATTGTAACCATATCCTGCTTGGCAAGTCTACCTGATATTGTGAATACCTTCCTTGGTGATTGATTGTATGGAAAGTTCCCTCTGCTACCCCCCTTAGTGATTGTATGGAAATACCCTTAGCAACCAACAATCCTGGGAACCTCCTGCCCCCTGGTTACCAGCTTCCTTATCTAACTTGCTGGTTCTTCTTCTGTAAAATTCCATTTCAGCTAGGTACCCCCTCCCCAACCTAAATCAAGGTATAAAGGGAAATCAAGCCCCTTCATCGGGGCCAAGAGATTTTGAGCATGAGCTGACTCTAGGTCACCAGCTAATTAATAAAGGACTCTTAATTTGGAACTCAGAGCATGGCGCATTTCCTTCTAACTTGCTCGGTTATTACAGTCTAAAGGAAGGAAAGGTTGATAATGCCAGAACAAGAAATACATAGGATAAACGTGAAAGAAATAGCACATAGAAAGTACCTCTAACAGGAATTGGGAGTAGAAGACCTGGTTGTAGAACAGAGAAAAAGAGAAAAGAGAATTCAGACTCCTGTGGCTCCTCTGGATTGAAACCTTGGAAAGGGTTGATGTAGGGGTTTAGAAATACCCTAGTAATTTTCAGGGAATCCTTTAGCAGCAAAGATTTTTTTCTTTTCATACTTTTTCTTGTGTTATAGGATCTCTGGGATACTGATTTTCTTCCCCCATAAACCTCTGTTGCCAGTGGGGCCTTTGCCTGAGTTCTTGTCCTGCATCCAGGAAGAATGACATATGCAGACAAATGAAGGGTGAGGAAGAAGAGGAGCTTTATTTAGTGTTAGAAACACTCAGAAGGAGACCCACAGTGGGTAGCTCCCTTCTGTGGGCCCACAGGTCATCCATCACTTGTTCAGTTCTCGGGAGAGAGGAGGTCCTGGAGAGGGCAACTCCTCTCTGCTTGCTGGTTTTCCTGAGGTCTGTGCCTCTCTGCAGGCAGGTTGTTCGGCAGTCTCTGCAGGTCTCTGAAGGTATTAGCAGAGAGAGTAGTGCCTCTCTGCTGCTGGTCATCCTGTCATCTGTTCAGGTCTGGCTGAGTCCGGCTATTTACCAGCCTCAGAGGAGAGGAAGTGCATGCTAGTTGGCCCATGGGTGGTCATGGGCAGGACTGGAAAAGGCACCAGTTCCCATTCCAGTCAGTGGGACTGGCTTATCTTTGAATGAGCCCAACCCGCAGCCTTCAGGCCCTCCCTGACCTGACAGACCTTACTGGGGACCCCCAACTTCCACCTGGGACTCTGCCTCCCACTGTTCATGAACCCTGGGCTGAGCCTGACTTTGCTCCAAGATTGGAGGGGGAGCCAACAGCAAAGAGAGGCCAAGCAGTGGGAGTGGCACTTCCAAGCTTGTAAGGGTGGTGGGAGACCTGAGTCTGCTGCCATGGTTTGGGCAGTTGCACCCCCGCCCAGGCAGCCCTGGCCACACCTTCCTGCCACAGCTGGGATGATGGCAGGCCAACTAGAGTGGCTGCCACTGTCACTTGGGCAAACTGGAGAATTTTTAAGCTCTCTTAGAAAAAGCACCATGTTTAACAAGTTGAACATAACAAAGTAGCAGATGAATTGAGAAAGGACAAAAGATCCTCTCCAGTTTTCTAAAATAAAAGTTGTCATGATAGAATTCCTAGGTTTCCCTTTGGGTTTAGGGAAGGTAACTGGGATACAAACTAGTTTATAATCTTGTTAAAGAAGAAGCCCACCAAGGGCAGGGAAGCACATCTTGAGTTTGTAGGAGGGCCACCAAACAGGGTGAGAGGGCCTCCCCACTCTGTGTGAGCTAGAACACAGCTAGAACTAACAGAGAACAAAGAACAAACTACAATTCTTCCCAACGTCAGATTGTCTTAGTGTGGGGAATTATGTGCAAAAAGGAATATGTATTTCTCTTTATTGGAAATCAACTTAGTTCACAAACCCCCGTGTAAAACACATCTTGTCAGTTAAAACTTGGTAACAGTAAAAACTAATGGTAAAAACACTTAATCTTGTCAATTAAAATTTAGTCACTTCTAAGTTGAAACTGTTTTCTTGAATAAATATTTAAATTCAGAGTTCTTTTTCTTCCTAAAAGCAGTGGCCTGCCATTGGAGAAGTATCTTGTTCTGGTGCTGACCTCTAGTGTCATTGGCCTTCCCTGAGGTGTCCGATCCTGCTTTGTCTTTGGATGACAGAAGTTTACATTCACTACCGTAATGTCCTGCCTTGGCATCCAGTCTCTAAGATACACATGCCTTGTATTTATCCTACCACAACCCCAGGTTCCTTTGGCTCACCTAGTTCTCTTTCCTCACCTTTCATGGGCCATTGCATTACAGATGCTTTACTGTGGTAGTCTTCAAATTGGGATACATAAATCTCTGGGGGTACACAAATTTCAGGGAGTATGTAGGCAAGATAGTTTTTGTTGTTGTTTATTAAATTTAGCTTTATTTAGGTATGATTTTTATAAATAAAATTCACAAATTTGAAGTATACAGTTCTATGACTTTTGACAAATGCATGTTATCATGTAACATCTACTACAATCATGATATAAAACATTTCAAAAACGTTCCCTCATGCCTATTGGAATTTCTGGATCATGTGGTAACTCTGTTTTTAATATTTTAAGGATGTTTGTTCCTTTATATTGCTGAGTGGTATTTCATTTGTTTATCCATTTACCAGTTGATGGACATTTGGCTTGTTTCTAGCTTTTGACTATTATGAATCAACCTGCTATGAACATTTGACATATGTGAACATACATTTTAATTTTAAGTATAATAAATTCCTGTAAGTAGAATTATAGGGTCATATGGTAAATACATATGTTTAACTTTATGACAACTGCCAAATTGCTTAAAAAAAATGGCTGTATCATCTTGCATTCCCATCAGCAATGTATAAAAGTTTGAGTTGCTCCATACTCTCATCAACATTTTATGTTGTTAGTCTTTAATTTTAGCCATTCTAGTGGATGCATAGTGTTCTTTTGTTTTTGTTTTTTAATTTATTTTCAGATAGAATCTTCCTCTGTCACCCAGGCTGGAGTGCAGTGGCACGATCATGGCTCACTGCGACCTCCGCCTTCCTAGTTCAAGCAATTCTCCTGCCTTAGCCACTCGAGTAGCTGGTACTACAGGTGTGCACCACCACACCCAGCTAATTTTTGTATTTTGAGTAGAGACAGGTTTTCACCATGTTGGCCAGAATGGTCTCGATCTGTTGACCTTGTGATCTGCCTGCCTCAGCCTCCCAAGTGTATAGTGGTTTTAATTTGCATCCACCTGATGCTAATAATATTGAATATCATTTTCTACCTGTTTGTCATTTATATATCTTCCTTTGTGAAGTGTCAGTTCAGATCTTTTGCCCATAATCAATCATTAAAATAAAATAGTCATTTTTTTCTTGCTTGGAAAAGCTACAGTCTTTGTTCAGTCCAATTTTGCTTAGTCTGCATCTATTGTGGAACGGAATGTAGCTGGGGAAAAACACAACCGTCTTAAGTGGTTTCATTTTAAATTCAAGTAGGCCTTTGGTGCAGCCCAGCAATCATAATGCATTCACTCTTCTCCTTTTCTAGATAACTAGTTGATTCTTTCTCCAATTTCTTCAAATCTGTCACTTCAACCTTCATCTTTTATTAATACTTTTTTGAGAAAATTGAAGTAAGTAGAAAAACATTGCAACCACTACTCTCCAGCACCTGCCAATATACTGTGCCTTCCCTCCTGTTCATGTTAGATGAACTATTCCTGCTCTTCTCTAAGGTCACTCATCTGCTTGTATACTATGTCTCATCCCCTTTTGCCTACTCAAGAAGATTGACCCAGTCATTCTACCCTCTCTCTCCTGTATTATTAGTTTTTTCCCCTATCTACTAGATCATATCCAACATGCTGGCTTTTTCTGTCTTTAAAAAAAATTCTGGCCAAATGTCGTGGCTCACGTCTCTAATCCCAGCACTTTGGGAGGCCGAGGGAGGCGGATCACTTGAGGCCAGGAGTTCGAGACCAGCCTCGCCAACATGGTAAAACCCTGTCTCTACTAATAATATAAAAATTAGCTGGGCTTGGTGGCGGGTACCTGTAATCCCAATTACTCAGGAGTCTGAGGCAGGAGAATCACTTGAACTGGGGAGGCGGAGGCTGCAGTGAGCTGATATCATTCCACTGCACTCCAGCCTGGGTGACAGAAAAAAAAAGAAAGAAAAAAATTTTTGGACTCTCTTCTTTACCTTTTCCCCAATCCCACTTTCAAGGTACTGCCTCATTCCTTTTATGTCCTTTATAGAAAAACTCCTTGAAAGAGTTGAAGATATCAACCATCTCCAGTTCCTCTTTTCATCTTTCTTAGGCCGTTCTACCAGGGTTTCATCCCCACTGCTGTATCAGACTTGCTTTTATTAAAACCTTCAATGTCTTCCACATTGCTAAATCCAGTGGTCAGTTCTCAGTCCTCATTGTACTTGACCTGTCAGAAGCTTTTAACACATTCGATTTTTCCTTTCTTTTGAAAATATTTTCTTCACTTGAGTTCCAGGATACTTTTTCTACACACAGTCTTCTCCATGTCAATCAATGACAACTCCATCCTTCCATCCTTCCAGTTATTTAAGCTAAAAATCTTGGAGCTATTCTTTATTCTCCTCTTTTTCTTGCAGCCCACATCTAGTTGTGAGTGCATCCTATTGCCTCAGTCTTCAAAATATATCCTGTGTTTAAGTCTAAACATTTTTTTTGTTTTTGTTTTTGAGACAAGGTCTTGCTCTGTTGCCCAGGCTGGAGTGCGGTGGCACCATCATAGCTCACTGTAATCTGGGACTCCTGGGCTCAAGAGATCTTCCTACCTCAGCCTCCCAAGTAGCGAGGACTACAGGCATGGGCCACCACGCCTAGCTAATTTTAAAAACTTTTATAGAGACAAGGTGTTACCCAGGCCAGGACTCTTGCCTTCAAGAAACCCTCCTTCCCTGGCTTCCCAAATCTCTGAGATTACAAGCACTTTAATTGTATAATACATTGTTATCTTTATAGATCATTCCTATTTACTTTTTTGTGAGTTACTACATTTTTGAAAATACAATAGGCTTTTAGAATCCGCAAATGCTTTTCACTCAGACATCCACATCACACCACCATCCACTCAGACATCCATGTCACACCACGTCCACTCAGACATCCACGTCACACCACCATCCACTCAGACGTCCACGTCACACCCACTGTCCACTCAGACGTCCACGTCACACCACCATCCACTCAGACGT